>JAGFPH010000031.1:1356053-1380463 GCA_018207615.1 Philaenus spumarius
GATATTTTAAATGATTTTTATGTAGGGATATATTTTGAATTGTTACACATTGCATACTTTGCACTCCAACCCCCTTATTGGGAGAGTTTTAAATACACAGAGCAGTGTGCGTTTTGTTAGAGTATTTTTGTTGAACCTTCATAGTTTTCTTATTTCATAGATCAGATCAAGCTCTCAAGAGAGTAAGTAAATCTACATATTAGTATGCATGCAATGCACAATTATACAAAATATGTTGCTGGATCCTCTGTTATGTAGTCTGTTTTATAATTTAACTTGCACTTTTTAAACCTAGTATTAATTTTTACTGTAAATTTTGGGATTTCGGGGGGGGGGGGTTGATCCTCTGACCCGGGCCTGGCTACGAAAAAACAGAAGCAGCATTATAGACCTCATTATTTTGTTGTTTTAAGCATCAATTTTGTTAAACACTGGATGTGTCATAAATATATAGGCTATACATAGAATAATAAATTATACCTCATTTGTTTTTTTTTTTTATTTCAGACATATATAAATATTCTGGATAATCTTGATACAATCAACGTAGTGGCATGCCTCGTGTCATTCATCACAATAATTATACTTGTAATCAACAATGAATTAATTAAGGTAAGATTCAATATTTCCAAACATTTATAGCTTATATTGGAAAGTATTTCTTCAATTTAAGTGAGCACAATGGAGGTTAAAAACTGTATTTATTGCAGAAACACCACAAGGTGCATAGCAACGTCATTACAATAATAACAGCTTAGTCCTATAATAGTTCAAACAATACTGACATAAACCAAACAATAGCAAATACAACACTTAAAAATTAATTGTACAGTAATAAACTCCAAAACAATAGTATAAACCAACAATACAAACAAGTACTCAAACATTACCTATTCAACAACTTAAGGCTCGGCTCCCTAAAATTCAAAACCGCGAAGTTGGCAACCAATTTCAATGTTAAAATAACCTAACCATACCTTCACATTAAAGCATATTTTTGTGTTATTTTCGTCAAAAAACAAAAGCTGTATTTTTTTCTTAAAGTAAAATAGATTGTGGGAGTTGTTTTCTAAGGGTTTTTGCAATATCTCTTTTTGCAACTGAGTAAAAAATGAATAAAGTTTACTATTTTCTACTATTTATAACATTGTTTGTGAAAAGAATTAAATGGTTTTTGAAATTGTATTCAGCAGTCAACATCGCATATGACAGTACTTCAAAATGAAACCAAATTTTTAAATTTATTCCACGAATTAATGGAAAAAAATTACTTAATCTGTAGCATTGCTCTTTTGGGAATCAGATTCAATATGGCGGACAGGGTATCCTCCCCTTTAAACATACAAATGTACCAATAACTAAAATGGCATGCAATTTGTATGTGTAATTCACTCTTTTCTACAATACCAACTTTTTGTTTTGTTTCGGTCTATCTTTTGCCAATCAAATGGGCAAAATCAAAAAACTCATTGCTCTTATATATTATAATATCGTAAAATATCATATATTCTTGAAGGAAACTTAACGCTCCACAACTTCTTATAGGTGACCCTCTCCAACAACAGTTCCTTTTTTATAGTGACTTTAAAGGATTTTATGTTTAATTGCTTTATTTTATCGGAAAAACTGTTATAATATTTGATAGCATTACTTTCAAAACTCCTCTATGTTGCCTGATAGTGACAAAGATTACCTTAATGTTTAAACCTTTCCTCATCCAGTGCTCATTAATGAATTTATGTGTTATTATTGGAAACAAACTCTAGTTTAAAAGGCAATGTCTGAAGCTTCTAATTGATTCATGGCTATTGAACTTCTCTTAAATCATTAAATCATTTAGAATCATGACCAAAACACACAGTAGTACAATTAATTCTTAGTAAGCCATAGTTTGTATATTTTGATTTTCTCACTATTGTTAATTATTTTTATAATCTATTTATGCGCTATATGTCCCTGTAAACGTGACAAATATACTGTGGATAAACTATTGTGAATAAACTATGAATGTCATGTCTAAAAGACATGACATTCATTTATATATTACCTGTAACAATAAGACAAAAGATTATAAAATATTACTGGTTGAAGAAATCAATAAACTATTGTCTTCCTGAATGAGAGTCGATGATAAGATTAGACAGGACAGATTGGATATTGTTCCAGTACAAATACTTAGATTCCAAGCATGGCTTTTCAAACAACTTTAATTCAAAAGAAGGAAAACCCATTTTAAAAACAAGACATAGCTGATAAAAACTTACAATATTAACTGTCGTACCACAATTAGTATTTGGAATTTTATTCTTATTCACTAGTTTTATTACAGTTTATATTTTTTTTGACTCTGATTTGGCCTTTTTGTGAATTATGTTATTGCAATGTTTATTTCATAAAATTTGTTTAGGCTTGGTAAATATTTCATGGCTGTATTTAATTATTGTGTTATATTACTTGACAAGGCTACAGCCGAAGGGGGGGGGAGGGTCATTGCATGTGTACTGATATTTAGATTTACTTGATTAAACTACAACGTGCAATACACATGGATGCAGTAGGTTACAGCCTTACTCTCTTGTGAGTTTGATCTGATCTATTAAATAAGAAACCTATGAAGGTTCAACAAAAATACTTTACTCTAACAAAACACACAATGCTCTGTGTATTTAAAATTCTCCCAATCCATGGTTGGTGTGCAATGCACTGTGCATCGGCCGCTTCTCATACTGTTCAGTGTCAAGCTCGCATGTGCGTCCTTAGCAGTGAACGTGTTAAAAGAGTTTAAATTCAAATCCCTGGTCCTGCATGACCCCCCCCCCTTGAAAAGTTTTCCTGGCTATGGCCTTGTTACTTGACCGTGTCTGTTGTACAATTTACTTAATGTCAATAAATTAATAAATGATTTTAAAGAATAATGGTTGAGGAAAGAAAGAGGATTTGTAATCTACAAAGGTTTGCCTGCATTGTACGGAGTGACAACACTATGTCAGTAGCAGGCAACATAAAATGTTCTTGTAACCAAGTTGTTAGTTATTGCGTTACATCATGATATAGTAATCTACACCTTTGCCAGTACCTATTAAATTATAATCTAGATTACCTGTTGTATTTAACAACATTGTCTCTGTTTTATAACTTGCTATTTTGTTACCAGCCATGGGTAAGCAAGAGATCAGCAATACCAGTACCCATAGAACTTATAGCCGTTTTAGTTGGAACTGTCGCTGCCACATGTTTTGGAATTTCAGACAAATATAACCTAACTACAGTCGGCAGTATTGCAGTTGGGTACGATATTGGTATTGTAACTTTATGTCATATATTTATAATTTAAAATTTAGCCTGAATACAAAATACGGGAAACTATTGGGAGGTGTTATACTGGAAACGCATATGAGCAAGGAACATTTTAAAACTGGTTTTGGTGAATTACTTTGTAATTTAAATGACGCTACATATTATTATTACTTTTGACAGTTAACATAATCTCTCAGCACTTCTTTTGTGTTACAAAAACTATAAATTCATGTGTTCAATATTTATTATATATTTATTGTAGTACTAACATCAAAAACAAAGAATAATTCTAAACCAAGTTCTGTTTCTCACTTATGTTTCATGTTACAATGAGAAGAAATAAAGGCAGAATATTTTTCCTCATACAGTAACTAGAGAAAACTATTCGTCTTCAGAAGATTTCCTACGCAGTCTATGCCTTCCATAGCGCATGAGGATAATCAGTACAACTGTGTAAATATTTTAGTGGATGCTATCTCTTAAATATAATCAACAATTCCTTTGTACCTACGCAGGTGGAGGGGGAATGAGTAGGAGATATTGCATCCAGTGTTACACTGTGCACAATTATTTCAGTATTTTTATTGCCCATTAAAATTAATTGCCCACCAACAAAATCATTGCATTAAATTTATTTTGTTCAGATATGTTTACCATATGTATTTATTATTGTTTCTGAGTATAGATTTAACATTATTAATATAGATTTTTTCAGCTAGAAGGGTATAATTTTGCCAACAGTTTTTCTAAAAGAATTTATAAAATGGGTTGTAGTTTAATTTTGATTTCTACATATCAATTATATTATTTTTTACATATCTTAAGAATTTCGTTTAGATAAAACATTATAAAATCACTGGCGCTAAAATAAATTGTGCAAAAATTATGACAATAGTAAGATAATAATAATAATACAGTAGAACCTTGTTTATTCGGAATAAAGGGGGCGGTGGCGTTCCGGATAATCAATTTTTCCTGTTAAACAATGCTACCTTATATAATTTGGATTCCTAGTACAATTAAACTACAGTACAAAGAAATAAATGTTCTTAATAATCAAACTACTGTATAATAATCAGATATTGCAGACTACAAATTTCAGTACTGTACATACGACAGCTTAAACGCTTTTGAAATTGTCAGTGAAAGACACTAAACATTTTTATTTACGCACTAATTTACTCTTTAAAACACTCTATCTAATGTAGGCCTAACATGAAAACACTAACAATAAATTGCTAATAAAACACAAAATAAAAATTAATTTTCAAAACTCAAAACAACACTGCCGCGAAAAGCATCAAACTAAAGCTGTAAAGAGCGGAAATGTAGCTTATTAAGGGGTTTGGCTTTGGGCGGGAGGAGGAGGGAAGACAGAACAGCTGGCAGACAGTGAGTAGTGAAAGTGGCACGGCGTGTGACTCATCCTAGTATCTCGTACCATGCGACTTTTCTCATACTAGTGTTAATTGATTTAGAGATGTTTTTTATTTTTTTTTACACAAAAATTGTTGCGGTTAACCTGGGTTCCGGTTAAGTAAACCCCGGATAATCGGGGTCCTACTGTAAATATAAAAATAAAAAGGAAAACAATAATAAATAATTAAAAGATTAAACTGAAGAGATGATGATAGTGAAAAAAAAGTGTTAAATTTAATTTGGAATTTTAATTTGGTATTCTCTGTTATATGACTGGGAATGCTCTCATTTCCGTGAGGCGGTATATTTGTATTGTTGTCCTTTTTATAATTATATTTCGTTTAGATTTGAAGACAGAAAAGTATTTGTTAGACTTTAAGATAGTGTCAACCTTGGCTGACGGTTTGTAGACTATAAAAGGTGTTCTTATGTAAATGTTTTAATATTTCAACAGGTTTTAATAAAAGCACTATTTCGTTTCATAATAATTAACAACATAGCCATGTATAAAGTTGCAAAGGAAACAAATATATGTGGATAGCCTACATGTTAGATACACATGACCTCATAATTCCTTATCTTACATCATTATAATTTCTTACATAATGTGGTTTGTATTTCACAATGTTCACTAATATAGCATAGCATTAACATGAGTATAGCAATATACTAGGTGAACCAGACCACCCGAAAACCCATAATATTTTGAGGTGTACGCGAGACCAATGCCCAGAACAGCTGCACTACAGCTGTATCGGTGATTTCTACTTCTGCTGCCAGCAATCCCAACGTGCAATCTCGCTGGCCCTCTCCGTCGGTAACCGTCGATAATGGCCGACGTGGCAATCAATTACAGCGACATCTACTAAGAATACAAAAAAATGTTTCGGACAAAAAGTTATTTTTCCATGAACAATCGAATTCCACAATAAAAATTTGGAGTTCCCATTTAACATTCCGAAGTTAACCTTCTCCCCCCAAAGGGGCGAGGGGTGGGGGGTTAAAATTTGTATTGTTGAATAGAACCCTTCAAAATATTGGACAAGTAGTTTTTTGTTTTTCTATTCCGAAATATTAGGGGTGTACGGGTGGTCTGGTTGACCCGATATATGGTGTATATTGTAAAGTTTATGTTATTTTTGTGTTCAGACTGCCAGAGATTACGCCTCCACCGTTCTCTCTAATGTCTTCTATTCTAATCGACAGCCTAGTCATTGCCGTGATTGCGTATGTCATATCCATCTCCATGGCTTTAATATTTGCCCAGAAACTAGGCTATGAGATTGATCCTAATCAAGAATTATTAGCACAGGTGAATATATAGGTTAAGTTGAGTTTTTTATTTAAGTTTTACCTAACATAAAAAATCGTTTTAGGTTGAATCTGCACACTTTACATGTGATCAAAACAATTAAAAGTGATAACACTTCTTTTAGGTCAATCCACCATGCTGCATTTTTACAAATATTATGGTAACTTTGGGAAGTGGATAAGTTAATGAGTACAGTATTGGTATACACATTTTTATACTGTACTAGATGGCCCGATCCGGCTTTGCTCAGATAGACAAATCAAAGTTAAATGTATATTAAAAAAAGATAAATTATATCAATAAATATATTACACTATGTATTTCTTATGGGGATTTTTAGTAACTTTGACCCCCCAAACCTCCTCTAAAATTTCGTTTTTTTTTAAAACTCTTTCTTAGCGAGCACCTAGGGCCCTAGAGGAAGCTACATACCAAATTTTATTCCAATCCGTTTGATGGTTTTTTTGTAGTAACTTTGATCCCCCAAACCCCCATAAAATTTCGAATTTTTTAAAACCCTTTCTTAGCGAGCACCTATGGCCCTAGAGGAAGCTACATACTAAATTTCATTCCAATCCTTTCGGTAGGTTTTGATAAATCGTGATTTAGTAATTTTGGACTTAGAATGGCATTCGGTTGGAAGATTTTAATTCTATTTTAAACATGTATCAATAAAAAAATAACTAATGAATTTAGAATGTGTCTAAAAATTAAATGTTAATTGGAAACTTTATAAAATGGTTGACTATTATACACATTTTAGTCAAAATTAACAATGAAGAACTAATCAAATGGAATAATGAGTTTAAACATGATGTAATTAATATCATTTACTAGTTTTATTAAATGTAATTAGTTTGTACAGAGAAACTTGAAATATCCTCTCTTGATTAAACTTTACAATGGATTACCAACACTATTGTAAATACAATAAGTTTTACAAAAATTAATAATAAGAAAAATGTAGTCATTTTTAATAATTAGTATAAAGAAAAGAGATAACGTTTTTGAAAACACTTTCTCAAAAATTTGGGCACCTGTATATTTGAATCTGAATTTAACTTTGCCTTGCAGATAACCTTATCTGTGTGCTTGGTTCAGCGTATCTGCTACGGACACAACCTTCTATCCAAAGTGTCAGGTTGATATTTAACGGCTCACCTTCAGCTCAGAGTCCTCCTGATGTCTTAATTGAAGTACTAGCCTATAATATATTTTATTTACAAAATAAACTGGGGAAAAATTTAATTAAAAGTACCTAAAACTATACTTTTTGATAAAATAATATGATAATCATTAATTGATTTATATATTAATAGAAAAACATTTTAATATTAAAACAAAAATTTATAAATTATAAAAGAATACATTTTGCAAGACAAGGAAAATCACATATATTACGGTACGCCATAAATTCCTTAATACATTATCAAATTGCATGAATAAGGCATCATTTTACAGCTTTCCTTAACCGCTACACCGGAAAAATATACAAAATAGAATTATACGAAAATATATATATAAAAAAAAAAAGAAATAAAGAATCCGAAAGTAACAGTGATGTAAGATCAAGTAAGTTGTAGGGATATTTTTTTCCTGGCGTTGGCAACACTGATGATAGCAATACCCAGCTGGAGAGCTGCCGTTAAGCCACTGCATTTCTATTTTTAATTAATTGTATATTTAGTATCGTATAGTATACGCACTATATATACGATACTAAATATACAATGTACTTTAATTAAATGGGATTTAAGTAAGTTAGAATGCGAATGCTTCACACGGGTCAGCTAGTAATACCTAAAAAGGAATAACAACCAAATTTATTTTAACTTAAAGTAATTAAATTGGGATACAATGCAACAAGAGAATAAACATCCATATTGTAACCTGAGAAACAAACAGAAAAAACTGATATCCTATATTATAATACGAGCAATGTCTGTTTGTATGTACGAGCAATCTCGAGATCCAGCGGAAGGATTCTGCTGAAAGTTTGGGATTAGAGGATTTTGGGTCTAAAAAATCGATTGGTGAAAACCACTACCTCAGAAAAACTCGTATTTTTCTAAACTACTCATTTGAAAATTTTCCCAAGCCCGTTCCCTTGGAAGTGGTTTTGCTAGATAGCAGATATTCTTATTGTTCCCTTGGCAGTGATTTTGCTAGATAGTAAATGTTCTTATTACTTTATAATTATGAGAAGAAGAAGTAGAAAAACATTTTTATATAATAGAGAGACAGTAAAAAAAAAAAAATACCGAGCAATGATACAGGTACTTTTCATAAAACACTCACAATCAAAACAATATAAAATTATAACAATTATAATATATATAAAATATATTATATAAATAAATATATAATAATTTTAAACATCCAACTACAACCGATACATTTTCATCTACACACACACACCCTATCAAATCACATTCCTCAGTTATAACCCTTAATGAGATACAACTGACCAGCGAAACACTAACACAACTGAAGCGATGTATACCCAGCACTGGCAGCAAGCAACAACTAACCTTTATCTTAAATATAATTATCTGTTGAGTATCACATTGGTTTTCTCAATGAATTCCAAATTCAGATCGTATATTTGTCTTATTTGTAAGGGTTAAATAACTGAACCATTCTTTCAGGGCGCAGGTAACCTTCTAGGATCATGTTTCTCGTGTTTGCCTTTTGCTGCGTCTTTATCACGAAGCGTGATTCAGCAAACAGTTGGAGGTCGTACTCAACTAACCAGCATTATTTCAGCTTGTATTTTAATTGGAGTATTAACATCATTTGCTCAGATTTTTGAAACTCTACCAAGGGTAAGTAAAACACGATTTTATTTTGAGATTTAACCTTAAAAACAATTTTTAGTACCATTGTTACATTTGTGGTAATTAAATAAATAAGTTGTTGAGTCTGTAAAATATTACATATACACTAGGGGAAACACCTACGTGCTCCGCACACCAACCCCATGTATTCTATACATGTAATCATGTTATGTTTTCTTTATAATAAAGGTGTAGGATTAATAATAACCCCAAAGCTAAGATGGTAAATAATGTTAAATGTTCAATTAAATTAAATATTCAGTTAAATTATTTCGTGTACTTTTATAACAGCAGTTATAATAAAAGTTAAAAGAATCAGCAAGGCAAGGCTCAGGTCTACATAAAAACCTAACCTAAAAGTTAGAAATACAAATAATTGTTTCAAAGTCTGAAATCAGCTGTTAATGGAAATATTATAGAAAACAGCTTTATCTGTTATTTTATTCAATTGGTTGCTACGGTAAAGAATGTAGGCCTAAATACATTCAAGAAATATGCGTTGGTTCATCTGGGCTAACCTAAGAATTTTTTCCTACTAAATTTACAAGTATTGAAATAAAAAATATTTTTACAAAATTAATTATAGCCTATGTTACTCAGGTATAGTGTAGCTTCTTATTAAACCTATTTTTTCAAACGGTTCAGTAGTTTTAAAGATTACCCCCTACATACAAACAAAAAAATGTTACCTCTTTATAATATTACTTTAGGTTATAAAGTTTAATACACAAACTACATCCGAGGTCTTAGGAGTCGCTCTCCTAACACATTTCTAAACTTGGAGTTCCCAAATCTTGGGACACATTATTTGTTGCCAATTCAGCATGAATTACATACTCTACTTTATGTAACAATATTAATCTTTTAGTTTTTCACAAAAGAATTTATTGCCTTCATTATTGAAGTTTTGTTGTCACAGCTGTAAGCTTAACAGAATTGTTGACAAGTAACTTGTACTACTCAAGACCTGTGTTTGGTTGTATTTACAGTGTATTTTGGCGAGTCTGATTGTTGTCGCTCTGAAAGGAGTTTTATTACAAGTGAAAGATATTGTCCGCATCTGGAAGCTCTCGGCGATGGACGGGATTGTTTGGGTGACCACATATCTGACTGTAATACTAGTTGAGATAGATATTGGTTTATTAGTCGGCGTCGTTGTATCCAATCTGATCCTTTGTATTCGAGGGCTGCAACCAAGAATACATACATTAGCTCGATTGGCAAACACTGAAATATATGTTGATCCTCTTCGGTTCAGTAAGGTAAGTTTAGTTGTACTGTATATAATATATACTCAAGTTATATTAGAACTTAAATTTGTTTTTCCTGTATAATATAAAAATACTTTTATTTTTAAAAATTATAAATTACGAATGTTACAGTTGATGGTGAGTTTTCATTATTAATAGCAATACATTTGACTGTGTTGAATTCTTCCTGAAAGTCTGTTTGTATCATTGGCAGGCTGAGGAGTCTATGTCTGAAACTAATATTGTAGCTTGAAATTTTATGAGATAATGTACAGTTACAGGATTTTGAATTGTGTGGTCGGTGTAAATAGGTTTCCTGTATATTGATAATGACTGAATAGCCAAAATGGCCATCGTTTTTAAGAATGTGACAATTGACGACGGTAAGTTGTGATATTAGTTTATAACAACAGTCTCTAACATTAGACTGTTATAACAACAGTCCTTTAAAATTAACTACATGAAAATATTACTCAGGACTCATCAGCATATGTACAAAACAAATAGTTGTCTTGTTAATCTTCTTTATTGTAGACTGACCATTTCTATGGACAATTTTTATGTCTTCGTATTAGTTTTTTTAACAGTTTACCAGCCAATCGAGTTAAATGATTCTCCCCTTAAGATCTTAATGGTTAAACTGCATAAATGATTTAGCAAAAATTCAATTTATAATGAAAAGAATTCAGGGGCAGACATCCCATTATTGCCCCAATACAAGTATCTTGATTAAGTGCATAATGTTTTTTTTCTGGAGCCTAAATGGTAATTGTCGTTAGTGTAAATATTTATAAACTACATTTCCTTAACAAAGAATATTATGTAAATATTATATTATTGTTATATTTTCTTATCTAATCTTAAGCCATAATGCATAATATGACTGTTTGATGTCCTATTTCATCTAAACTACAGAAAAATTTACCCTTAGCGGCCTAAGGTTTTTATTACAGTACTGTAATACATTTGTTTAGAGTTTAGAGTATAATTAATTCATTCGAATTGATTCTATTATTTTCAGATTGAAGAAATCAGTGGTGTGTGTATAATACATTATAGTGGAAGTTTGAATTTTGCAAATCAAAGGTATTTCAAACAACAAATTTACAAATTAGTCGACAGAAACCCTAAGAAAGAATTAATGAGAACAGGATTAACAACAGCAAAAGTAACACCATTTGATGTATACAGCAAACAGGTAAGAAAAGTTGCAAACAATTGTTAAATATTGTAGAATCTTGAAAATCTGGATTTTGTGGGATCAGAATTAAAGGTTGAATTGAAGCAAATGTAAAAGTGCAATTAATTGTTTTATGACATGTACACATTCGTTTATATGGGACATTCTCCAAAAAAAGGATACTTTCAGTTCAGAAATTTTAAAACGCTTTTACCTCAGGTATTTTTTGTTGTGATGTGAGTTTCTGAAAGCTTACATGACTTAAACATATCAGCAGTAAAGTTAATGATTTCCTAAACACTCTCAAAATGAAGCGGTCACGGAGTTGACTAAAACATTTCACGAAACAAGAAATTGTATCTACTAAACTAGCCTACTAACGAAGTGTTATTGTTTTATACTAAATATATTTGCAGTAAGAATTTTTGTTTTAATTTGTTTTAATAGCCGTTTAAATCAACTCCATTATATTGAATTAACGCCATGGTATTGAATCATCTCCATGGTATTGAATCAACTCCATGGTATTGAATCAACTCCATGTATTGAATCAAATCCATGGTATTAAATTAACCAACACCATGGTATTGAATCAACTTCATGGTATTGAATCAACTCCATGGTATTGAATCACCTCCATGGTATTGAATCAACTCCATGGTATGAATCAACTCCATGTATTGAATCAACTCCATGGTATTGAATCAACTTAATGATGTTGATTCAACCAACACCATGGTATTGAATCAACTCCATGGTATTGAATCAAATCCATGCTATTGAATCAACCAACACCATGGTATTGAATCAACTTCATAGTATTGAATCATCTCCATGGCATTGAATCAACTCCATGGTATGAATCAACTCCATGTATTGAATCAAATCCATGGTATTGAATCAACCAACACCATGGTATTGAATCAACTCCATGGTATTGAATCAAATCCATGCTATTGAATCAACCAACACCATGGTATTGAATCAACTTTATAGTATTGAATCATCTCCATGGTATTGAATCAACTTCATGGTATTGAATCATTTCCATGGTATTGAATCAACTCCATGGTATTGAATCAACTCCATGGTATTGAATCAACTCCATGGTATTGAATCAACTTCATGGTATTGAATCATCTCCATGGTATTGAATCAACTTCATAGTATTGAATCATCTCCATGGTATTGAATCAACTTCATGGTATTGAATCAACTCCATGGTATTGAATCAACTCCATGGTATTGAATCAACTCCATGGTATTGAATCATCTCCATGGTATTGAATCAACTCCATGGTATTGAATCAACTTCATGGTATTGAATCAATGCCATAGTACGGAATCAACGCCATGGGGTTAAATCAACTCCATGGTATTGAATCAACGCCATGGTTTCAAAAATGGTATTCGGTTGATGAATTTAGGAATAGCCCATGGAAAAATACTACTTTTAAAGTTAGAAAGATTACAGTTAAAATTCTGCATATTTGCAGAAAATTCTTTAGACAGTTAATTGTAAAATATGAAAGTAAAACAAATGTAACACATTAAAATTGTAATATAAAGGAGTTGATAAATGACTCGTCTAATTTTTGGTTTTAAGAAGCATCAAGCTTAACTTGCGTAACTTTAATTGAACAATCTAATTTATTGTTGGTACACAAAACATGTCTTTTCTTTCTCATTCGACTACCAGCTGTAGAACGTAGCTGCCCAGTTTTGGTACTTTTGAGAAATAGCATTTGTCCATGGAGTTAAAGCTAAATTAAGTAACACTATTTTGATAAATCAAAATATGGTGGCCATTAAATGTTTTTTAATTTGTATTAAATTTTCTGTATTATGTAAAACAATTAAAATAATAATACATTTCATAAACAGTCATACAAATTTACATCTTTTCATTACAAGTCAGTTAGTAACATGCCACAGAGTTGAAGTATTTTTAACTTAAAAAATAAATGCATTAGAATTTAATTTATTATTAAATTAGAAGAATCTTGTAACACATATTTAATACTCTTTCTCCTATATAGTAAAATTATTAAGAAATTTTGGACGGTTTTTAAATACTGGCAAGTTAAGTAAAGTTTTTGGAGAATCGCCCATTTATACAGTACAAATCCCCCAAAGTTGATCAAAACGTAAAATACCATAAAAGTTCCATAAAAGAAGTATAAAGAAGGAGTTTGTCTGCTACAAGCGAAACAATGCAGTTTACAATCTGAGGGTGCAAGATCGAGGTTGTAACACTAACAGCCATGTCACAGAGAAAAAATACGATAAGAAATTAATCAGCAGTTTCCTATAGTGTCTAAAAGCACAGAGGTTTGGTCTAAATAAATAAATGACGCAATACTTAAATGATATTAACCATTTATAATTTTTATATATATATTTCTTAATGGCGCAAAATAATTACAGTAGAATCATTTTTTTTTAATAAATAAATAAAAGATATAAGCAGACTGTAAAAGTAGGTAGTATAAAAGCAGACTTAAAGAATATATTAAAATATGAACGTATGTAAAATGTGAAAATTATATAAGAGATTTTTCTTCAACAAGTAGTGCGTTTGAGGTGAACAGTATAAAGCAATAGTTAAAATTATAAACAGTTTAATAATAAAGATAATAACAAAATATAACACAATTCGACATACGTATCGAGATGCCAGCATAATAAGAAACTCCATATATAATGATCATGGAAGCAATTCAAAGAGAGAGAGGGCATCAACTTGTGTACGTGACAAGACGCACGCATGAAGCAATTGGTAACGCGAGAGAACGTTCCAGAAAAACAGACTTCTAACAAGATGGCGTAGCTGTTGATGTGCGTTGTATAAGGTCGGCGATGTGTAATCCACATAAAATGTAGTTTTTGTTTCGAGATGGTGACAAATTTGGTCACAAAGTAAAGAATATATACTTTGGAGATGGTGTTATCGTAAGAACTGAAATTGATCGTATAAATCAAGTGATTTTCAACATATAACTGTTCCATGTGCTTCAACAGAACTAACGCGCGATAGGCTTCAGGACATCTTGAGTGAATTGTGTTAACGACGAAAAAATCCTAGGTAAATAACAGTGCGACGGATTACGCAGTAAGTAATAATGGCCATAGGACACATTTTTTAGTCTGCAAGTGTAAAAGTTTTGATTATTTAAAAAAAAAAAGTAACTTCTCTTAAATTCTGTTGCGTCATTTTTTCTTTTTGAGAGATAGGGCTGATAAAAGTTTCATGTAATTGTAAATAGTTCATTGATTTGTTTGTATATTTGTACCATTATGTTGATATCTTTTTATTGTTGTGAACATTCACTTTTAAATGAGCCGTTGAGAGGAAAAGTGGTGTAAGTCAATATTAGTCGGTTTTGAGATAATTAAGGTTTTATTAGAACTATCATTGCAAATAGGAAAGATTTAAATACGGAAATATCTCTCCAAATCACTTTTACCAAAGGTTGAAGCTAGCTACTTGTTTGTTTACTTTGTCATTTATATGTGTTTATCTATTTTTTTTCTATTTTTGAATTTAAAACTTTTGACTTACACCACTTTTCTTTAAAAATGTATGGGTGAAAACGTAATGAAAAAACATTAAACTTGAACAACTTGGTGTATTTTGCATACAAAAACTATGAAACAAATGTTTAAAGGTAAGAAACAACTTATTCTGCTTTATATCAAGTCACCTCATCAGATTCAGATTCTGACTGCCTATCTATTAGAGGACTGTCATCAATAGTTATTATAATTTCGTCTGACTCAGTATTTAAACTGTTAAAAAATGCATGATTTACTGGTGGAATGTAGGGTAGCAAGTCTAACATGTGCCGTTTCTTTGCCGATGTCACTGGCCGCTGGCCAGGGTACAGTGGTTCTAACGGGATGTTCCCAAGATGGGCCACTCTTCTTCCTTTCTTTGCAGGGGTGATGTCAATAGCAAAGAACCCCATATCCTCGTTAAGTGTTTCCTTATAGAAAATTTTGAATGGTTCTTCTTTTAAGTACCGGAGCCATTGTATTTTGTGCCATGATACTTTATTTCCCAAAGTGTTTTTTCTTCTTCTTGTGATGGCTTTTTCTAAATTGACTGTAGAGAGAATTTCTTTCCGCTCCATTACTTTAAGACAGAAGGGCTTTTTACGTTTGGATTTCACCATGGCATCATACCAATCTTGAGGAACATTCATCACTCTACCTTTAGAATATGTCTCAATGACCCCAAAATCGGCATCATTTGGTAGAAAAGAATGACCACTTGTCATGAACTTTCGGTCAATCACCTGTATGTGTGTGCTCTCATTTTGAAGGAAATTCATGCACATCAGTGCTACTTTTATGTTACGATTTTACCCTCCGCAACTGTCACTAAACATAATTACATGGTCAGCATTTTCAGGAACTCTGTTACGAAAATGTTCAACTAGGCAAGATACAATTTCTTGTGATCCACGGGAGGCTACTGTTTCGTCCCAAGCGTACAAGTAGGCTGAACCACTAGACAGCTCATGACATCCTACATTATAAACATACATGTTCCGTTTATAATACGCAACAGAGCATGTCAGGGTTGGAAAAGCAAGAGCCTTTTGAAGATCAAAAGTTAACCCACCAACGGCCAAACACCACCATGACACCATGTTTCACGGCGCAAACGCAACAATCTAGACAATAGCGAGACATTTGCATATATTTGCATAAACGATAATTTTAACAAACTTAAAATTATCCAATTGTAATAAAACTGGCACCATTGGAAAGGAAATGAATTAAACTTCAATTTTTGTATTTACAACTTTTTCGTAAAACGTATATTTACATACGTAATCATCGTTTTAAAATATGCATATCGGGCTACAGCTGTTTCCACGCGCGAATCTGCATACAATTGGACTGTTATTTCCCACTTCTTCAACGTTCAAGACTATCTACACAAATATTTCTTTGGCTATTATAAATACACCATTGGATTCGTCATGATTTTATCTTTCTGTTGGTGTCTTCCAATCAGATGTCACTTTAAAATTACTCTTTCATTCATGAGGTACTGTAAACCCTTGCGATTGGACAGTCTCTCAACCAATAAACAGGCCATTTTGTCAACAGATATTCAGAAGGCTACGCCTTATATTTTGACAGATTGCTTTATACCATTTTGTAGAGCAAAGTCTGACGTTTCGAACAGTGTCAAGTAATCCAGATATAACCGGTTTTGTGTTTGTCTAGACAGCAGTGGAAAGTGGCATTGTGGTGAGATCGCCTAGGGCGTTTGTTCCCACGCTATTCAAATGACCCGACCTACATGCACGTGTTGACTCGGGACTTTTTATTCGACTGATGTCTTTTTGTTATTCAAATAAATGTAACTCAAACACTTTTGTGAACTAAGGAAAGACAAGTATACCGTTCTTTTCTTTGATTTATCCTCTACACTTTCTTATAATAATATTTCATTTTTGGTCAAAGCATATATTAGTAAATGACGTTACAATCTAGGCCTAGGTAGGTACCAGTTGTGTACTTGAAACATAAAAACTGTTTTTTTCAAAATAAAAAATTTGAAATTGATAAATGTTTTTATACAGTTATATTTAGAACTAAATTACGAAACTTTTTTATGCTTACGAAAAAAATACAAAAAATGATTACTACTTGTTATGTAGGCCTAAAGTTAAACTTTTTCCTTTTGTTACTGAACATTTTTTGTTTCTTGAGCTAATAACTTTTACTATTTCAAAATAAACTAATTTTTAGTGGCATATTTGAATTCTTTGAAGTTTCTTCTACAAAAAAGGTATTGAACACTTTTGGATTGGGGTTCATTTGCTATTTTTGGCGAATTTTTAAAAATATGCTTGCAAAACGCTAATAACGTGCTGGCCAATTTTAGCTTTAACCAAGGCCGTTCGTGGGTTAAAGCATAAACCTTTGTGTCATCTTTTTTGCAATCTTCTTTAGCTTGCCGTAGTTTTTCTCTAGCAAGTTCGGCCTTGCGTAAATGTAACTCTTTGCAGGTTTCAAGATCCTGTTTCTTCTGTGGGTCCTCACAACAATTGATTTTTATTTTGAAACTGTCGCATTTCGTACAAGTATCTTTATGGGGTGCATGAAAATGTAAATTGTATTCAAAATTAAAAATATAACGGTACTTGGATTCAGAAACAGGATCTGTATTGATAGTGGCACAGTGGTCTTTGTATAAGTTGTATAATAACCTAATGTTAAGGAACTCAGACAGGTACTTTCTATCAGGGTTGTGAGCCCTAGTATAATGTGACTGGTATGCCGGAAAGCTGTCAATGTGATCTCTTACAATTTGTAAACGAGCTTCATCTACTTTGTTCACAGATGGTCGTTTTCCTCTTAAATCACTCCCAGGTTCACACCCATCTCGAATTTTCTTCAACGCCCTGAAACACCTCCCATCAGAAATTTTAAAAGTCTTTAAAAAGTACTGTTTACACACCTTAAGATGTTTATCTGCTAACTGCAAATGGTAACTGATAGTTGAACTTTTCATGCCTCGACTTCCGTCTCTTACCCGATGTACCTTTGGTGTACTTTGTTTACATAGCCCACAAATGTATGCATTTTGTATTTGAAAACTTCCCATGCTGTAAAAATGATCAAACAGTTTCTTTCTCTGCTCTTCAATTACATTATCACTGCACTTCATTTTGCAATTACAAGGTGGATTAGAGAATGTTTTCTCAGAAACCTGTTTACCCTTACCAGTAACATAGGCCTTACCACGGTTCCGCTTCATTTTAAGTTGTTCCTTTTTATTAAGATTATGTTTCCTTTTGCGTGTTCTCACAACCAAAGGTGCAGCATCGTTATTGATTCCATCCGAGTCTTCATTACGCACTTCGAGTTCATTAGCCACTTCAGCTTCATTGTCTGCAACAAAACCAAAAAGAATTAAAATAGGCCTAGCTAAAACATAACTAAAACATTGTCAATGATAAAATTGTTTATTGGTATAATTGGTGACTACGGGATGTATAGGTAAATATTGTAATGAGAACGGACAGCCCAAATTGTAGTATATGTTGGCCTAGCGCATACTGTTATGAATGTATGTAAGTTAAGGTAGGCTTGTGCACACAAATTGCATTGTAGTATTGAATTTTTACATTCTAACATGGTCTTGGAACCTAATGGTGTTTTATAGTAGGCTAATGTACAGAATCAAACTGATAGTTTGGCAAAATATACTTATTCATAAAGCAACAGAACCATTCACAATTTTTAAGGTTATGTTTATTCTTACCTGATTCTTCTGTTGGTATATATTCAAATCCAGAATCCTGGAGGATTGAGATTTCAGACAAACTAGAATCACTACTCATTTTAGATAACTGTAAAAGTTAGTTATTTAAATTTAAATTAATGATTTACTCACATAAACACAGACCATGATCAAGAACAACTCTCAGAAAGCATGGCCAGGTCTCATGGAATAGTGAAGTAAGTCAACTCCTCTCATGGAGTAATGAAGTAAGTCAGACTCTGGTCAGACTTACACCACTTTGGTTTGTAACAATATCAGCTGTTTCATTTTCAGCATTTTTTTACTGTCTCATGAACAGATGTTACTGAGTAATATTGACTTACACCAGTGTTTCATATGATAAAATGAACTTTCAAGAACCCAAAACAGCATTCAACTAAAATGTTTTAAAAGTTGACTTACACCACTTTTCCTCTCAACGGCTCAAATATGTTTGAGTAAACAAAGGTTGTTGCCACAATGTCTTGAATTTCTTTATACAGCCACGAATATCCATTTAGCTTGTACTTTAATAGCCAGGTTTCCACCCCTGAGGAAATCAAATTAATTAATAAATATTTTACAGTAATTGATCATTATAAATAGATATATGCAAACAGAGCATAAGTGAGGTTATATGTGGATTATTACAAATACTATGATTATTATTTTTTTTATTAATATTGTGGGAGTTAAGTGAAGGTGATTTTAAGGTGAATTAAAGTAAGGTGAATTATAGTAAGGTGAGTTAAAATAAGGTGAAGCATATGATATTATTCTACGTTGAAGTTAAGTGAGAGATGTTATGGAGAGTTTAGGTAAATGGTGATTTTATTATTGGAGTAAGGCAATAGGCCTAAGAGGTGTTTTAATGATTTAAGGTATTACATGAGCGACGACTTTTGGTATTAAGGTGAAGAAATGAAGGAAATGAAGGAGAGATATTGATAATTATTGAATAATTCACATATAGCGTTTTATTTTTGATTTGAGCATTTTTTTTATTTATTTTTTGAAATTTTTACCGAACCTCATTTTTTTTAACACATTATACTTAGAAATATTTTTATTTTTGTAACCATAAGTTACAAAATGGCGCCCAACGTGGGGCTGAAAAGCAAAAGAAGCCATATTTTTATTTTTGTAACCATAAGTTACAAGGTGCATACTCGCAAAGCAAAAGTCGCAGCGCGTGAGCCGGGGTAAGTGGCCGAGGAGAAAACAAATTCTACTAGTATACCATAATTTGTACTCGTAACCTTCATGAGTAGACCAATTTCCTTAATAGCTAGTTGAAACCCTAATACATATAAACTCAATTTTGGAAATTCGCTCAACTCACATCAGGGGTTCAGCTGCGTGATAGAATTATTTATTTTATTTAAATTTAGTTTGCACCAGAATAATTGTTGGTGGGTAATGTAATGTTTAGAATTGTTTTTGTTAATGTATGACATTACTACTTTTCCAGATAGAGTACTTAATCTTGGATCTAAGTTCAGTCCAATACACAGATCCTGCAGGTGCACTGGCCTTACTCTCTATTGCACAGGAGTTCTCTCAGGTTTCTGTCCATACATTACTTGCTGCGACTCCAGGTATAGATATAAAGCATTAATAACTCCCGGTGCTAAATGTTACTTTAACTCAAATTTTGTTTCCTTTACGAGGTGTTTCAAAATAAATATCAGGGTTTTAAACAAAAGTATTTAAATATAAAATTTTTATACTATAGATATGTACAGTTTTCTGTTAAAGATGTCTGTTGTTAATAATCCATCATTTATTGAGGTTAAAGTAAATAATATACCTTTAATAGATGTTCAGTAAGTACTGTGGTGAATGTAAACAAATAGAAACACTGAAGCACCAACCACGAGTTCGATAAACAAAGTTACCATCATCGGAGGGTTATAAATCTAAACTAAAGCTAACAAGAATGATTCTATAAAACTAAACAGACATATTAACCCACTTTTTTCCTTCCTCAGGTAGATCGACCAATCATAAGTGACCACGCCAAGGACTTGTTTCTAAAAGCCAAGTAGAAGCGGTTAACGGTACTTGTCCCTGTCCTTGAGAATGGCCCGAGATTGCGAAATGAAACATTTAACACAGATTACATAAAACTACTTAACTTACGGAATACAGTTTACAATACATCTTAAAACTCATTAACCCTTTCCACTCCAATTACTGGGGACCTAGTGTTGCTATCAGCTCCATTTAATTTTGAGCGAATATTGCACTGTAATTTGTTTACTCCAAAAAAAAGTATTTCTATCAGTTCTAAAAGGCTGATTTTTTTTTGTAGTTTCTTCTATGACTAAAGTATAGATTGGTATGAAATAAAACATATATTTTTATTTTCAAGTATATTTTTAAAATTTTTATTTATTGAAAAAAAATAGAAATTTGTAACAAAAAACCGGAAAAACCAGAATTTTGGACAAATTTTCAATGGGAAGACCTTTATTTGTTGCTTGATTTTTGTTGTCTATATCCTTACAAACAAAATTAAGTGGTTCACAAATGTTTTAGACACAATAATACATTATAAAAAAAATATAATTGAAAAACAATTTTTTCGTAAAAAATTAGTTTTTATGAAAACAAATTTGTTTGGATACCAACTTGTACAAAATTGCCTCAACTATTTATTTTATTGCTTAGCAACAGCATTATTTAGGTCAAAGCTAGTAAGTAAAGCTTTTTCAAAACTTATTGGTAATATTGGAATCATCAGATTCTAAACAAAAGTTCTGTCGCCACTCCCGCCATTTTGTAACTGCCGTCGTCTTCGTTCATTTTATTTCACAACAATCACTATTGTAAAAAGAAAAATATTAAAAAATAAACTGTGAAATTACACACGATAACCTAGTACAACAAAACTAAACAACGCGTAAGCTCACTAAAACACTGCGTATAAGTAGGAACCAAACAACGGGGAGAGCCGGCGGCTGTTTACAGAGCGGCCAAAGACGGCAAACATTACATTTTCTAAGATTTATTTACAACAGAAACTGAACTCAAATGGTTCTAAAAAATTCCACAGATAGCAGGACATCTCAAACTTCAACAATAGTGGTCATCAAAGAAACTACGCCCGTTCAAATGCAAACGTTGTCATAGCGAGTTCGGGGCTCGCCCGACATAGGAGTTTGTGCGGATTAGTAGGGTGCGGGGCTGCCCCGACACTCGAGTGGTAATGGTTAAAATTACAAAAAGTACATATCTTCAACGGATAAAATTACGAAATTATATAAAATAAACTAATACAATAATTTAACAATAAAAGTTACATAGGAATAAGAGTTACATAGGAATATAATTATACAATCATGTAATAGAAAAAACAGAGTACAAAATACTAAGGCTAATTAATGGCAAGGTTTTACCAAGGTTTCAACAGAACAAACATGAATTACCTTTGTGAGTTGTGGCTTGTATTCTAATTTGTATGTGTCATGTCTACATTTGTCCAAGTGGAAACAATCATTGTAGTAATTAAAAACAGTTAATATAATTAAAAATGGTGAGATTTTGCAAACTTTGCTTCAAACTTTTCTGTTTGAACCATGGTGTTTATAATGGTTTTATTAAAATCTTAGTTGAAAGTGTAGTTTTACTACTTGAAAATGAACAAAATCATATCATGGCAATATTTTACTTCAGTATATAAATATTACTTTTTTATTTTCTTGTAATTTTAATTTTGTTTATAATGTTCCAGATTCCGTTTACGATGCTCTAAGGAAATGTGGACTGTTTGATAGTCATTTATTCACATGTTTTCCTACAATACACGATGCTGTTTTATTTACAGAAAATAACAAATTACAGCAGCTCCCACAAAATACAAGACTCTAAGCCATATTAAATTTATAAAAATTTCAAAATATTTATATATAATAAATATGTTATTGTTGTTTATATTTGCCATACCGGCTATTGTGTATTTAAGTATAACTTTTTGAACTTACTGTCCAATAGTCTGTTTTCCTTCGTCATTAAAGTGTGTAAAGTGTGTCTTTCGTCACGAAAACTGTTTTTTAAGTGTAACATAGCGTGGTTTTATTTTTATAATTAATAACGAAGGATAATGGTCCCTAACCTAAAATGGCTGAATAACTGACTATTTGGATTATTTAGACTATTTGGGTGGTAAGCTCAAAAAGTTATACTTAAAAATATGAATGAAAATAAGTTGAAAAGGTTTGCATAAAAGTGTACAATTAACTGTATGTATATATATATATATATAAAATAATAATTTTACTTTTTATTTATTAATTTCTTTTAGTAATTTAAGTTTAATTGCTTATTTCATTTTTATTTATTTAATTACAAGTAAAACTTGTAAGTAAAACTCACATTCCTGAGTTTGCTATGTAAATATATTTTTATAATATAACTAACTCAGCTGTCAAAAAGTAATGAAAAATCAATTAACAATGAATACAAGATAGTTACAGAAATCACTACCAAATTTAATTTGAATCAAGGGTTTATTATCAACACGATATATCTTTTGAAAAGTTATATACAAGAATTTAAATGATTTAAAGCTCATAATACTATGAAGAACTATTTAAACAAGCTTAATTGTGATAACAATTGTTTATGGTAGGTTGTTACTATTGATGTATTATAAACGTAATTTAAGAAATATTTAAGCAAAGCATTTTAGAAATTTCATATAAACTACTAGGTACAAAAGTCCATTTTAGCAATTCTTTGTTTAGGCTACTATTTGTAAAGGATCTTTTAAAGATTTTATCTATTTTAACAGTTAGTTTTAACAGCAGAATACTAATTTTCCATAATAGCTGCAGCAAAACACTATTTCAATTTTTTTATTCGTTGTCATTTTTACAAAACTAGCTATTTCTATGATTGCATAATAATTGTAAATAAATAATATAGGATTTAATTTTCCCATTAGTTTGTTTATTCATAAGTTTCAATGTAGTCGCGTATACTACTACACATACTTTCTTCTTTTGTTAAATAACCAGTGTATTTGAGTATTTATTGTTGTAATTTCAATTAAATTAACTTGAATGTAATTACATTATGAGATTAAGAATCAGTATTAATTAATTATAAATAAATTTTGTTATAATTGTTGGTTTTCTTAATTTCCTATATCCTTCTTTTTGTAGGAATATTGATAATATTGATTCAAACTGACAACAAGAAAGTGAAAAATTAATACTGATTGACACAAGCTGACTAAACTGAAGTAACTTGGACAAATATTTTTATTAAAAGGTAAAAATGTGAAGTACTACATATATAACGTACAATGCACGAAAGGACGTAGCCAGAAAATTTGTTTTTCTTTTTTGTGGGATTTGTTGATTTAAATCTTTATATTTATTACCTTGTTTAACTGATGTAATAAAAAGTTCAAGCACGTATAAATCCTAATATATTTTAATGGTAAATAGATTAATTACAAACAGAACTCAAGATATTACAAAAATAAATTTAAGTTTCCAGCCTTCTTTAGTGTAAATAATCTATAACGTCCTCTGTACATCTGTTGATAGATTAACACTAATGCCAGTACAATCAATCTTTATTGGCCTGTGGAGATTCGTAGATAGGGTTTAGATTTGTGATTGATGAAAATATTGTTCTTTCAGGGGTACAAGTCATCAAAACTGGAAATATTTTTAACATTTTACGGACATTTGGAAAGAAATCTCTATCACATTTTCTAAGTACCGGTACTTCACTAGCACAAGTTATAGTCTGTATGAAGTAACTTGTCCTCTGGATCCCTCGGCTACCTGAGGCTGGCCCGGGTCAAACCCCA
>JAGFPH010000031.1:1391971-1445028 GCA_018207615.1 Philaenus spumarius
AATAAAATTGACATTTCATAATTTTTTGATAATAATGACAACATTTTTCAAAATATTTCAACGTTTTATTATATCTAGTTAAATTTATCTAGTTAAATATGGAAAGAATAGTACAATAAATTAAATGCGATAACAAGATTGTGTAATATGACAGAAATTAAATGTAATTAATTATTAATAATATAGTAATAAATTAAGCATAACCTGTATACAAGAATATACTGGTGCCGCAACGCCATTCCGGTACTGCTTTTTTATTATTGTTTTATTTTACGTTTTATTTCAATAAATTTCCCTCAATCAAACTCATTCAACACTCGGTTCAGAATTTTATGTCCGCCAATCGCCCTTACACTTCAGTGCCTTGCGATTATGCGAGCCAACTACAATAAAGTCTCCCACATTATCCCTCAGCTCGAAATCAAAATAGGACAACAAGGTCTTGGGAGCACCAGGCACCCTTTTGCCAGCCTCGCGGCACGTCTTTGAAACTAGAAAGGTTCTACAAGAATTGTATTCTGTCTGAACTTATTGGCCCAAGAGTATGCAGGTCGATGCCCATTAGAAACCCGACGTACATACTCAATGCAAAGAATAAAGTTGCTAATAAAACATCCAAGATCGTTGTTAATGGAGAAATTAGAGAAGTAGAAGAACTGTCCGAAGCTGACATTTAAATTATTATTTTTTCAATTGTCTTATTATTATTAAAATTTTAGTCTTATTGTAGTATTAGGCTAACAACAGACGAGACACCGGTGTACGGGACACTTTCCCGGTGTCCCAGCTTCTCGTGGGGAGAGACACCGTAGAGCCACAGAATCTAGTAGCGCGCTACTCAGTGTCTCATCTGTTGACACACATTTAATTGATAGTACATTTAGTGTACCGTACACTGCCCGTACACTAGTGTCCCGTACACCGGTATCTCGTCTGTTGTTAGCCTTATTATTATTGAAATGTAGTATTATTGCAGTAGTCTTGTTATTATTTACTTGTAGTCTAATTGTTGCATTATTGTAGTCTTATTATTTTTTAAATTGTAGTCTTATTATTACTTCAATTTTATAATTTTATTCAAATCAATTGCTAGGAAAAACTATTCATGTAGGCAATAAGCATGATGTAGGCTAACCATAAAGAGTGCTTATTTACTTTTTGATTTTTTAAATAATTGAAGAACACTACTTTGGTGTGTTCAATAAAACATAATTATTTTACACAACGATATTTAAGATGATTTACGTCTCATTATTACTTTATGCTATTCAAATTAATTACTAGAAAGTTTTGCGTGAAAGTTATTAAAAACCCAATATTGTATGAAAAAGAACAACTTTTGAATAATTTTTTTTCTTCCATACAAATGATATATTTTTTGATTGCGGGACCAGTTATCATAGTTTGCAGTGATATGAAACATGATAAGGAAACAAATTTAATGTATATTACTTCTGATATTAGGTCTGTAATATCCTAAGGGTTTTTGGAATTTTAGTCACCAGAAAAATGACAAATAATATGACTTTAGTCACAGACTATAGAAATTCTATAGTCTGTGCTTTGGTATACACAAACTTTGAAAGCTGTAGCTGTAGGTATTGAAGAAATATTGCTATTACAATATTTGAATTTATATTTGTACAATATACTTTACTGAAGTAAACAAGACTTATTGGTATGGCAAAATGTTTGTTATCTTTAGGCTACACTATTCGTGTTTGAAACAGGCAACATCGGTAAAAATAATCTATTTTTAATTTGTACAGTTTCAAACACTTTGTAACAGTAAATATTATAATCTATTAAGTCATAAGCAAACCATGTTGCAATATAAAAAAACCAGGACAACTTTTTAAAATCATCAGTAATGAATTGAAAAAATATTGAATTTCTGTTTAAATATAATATTTACAAGTAATGTACCATTAGAGAACTCAAGATTTCAATATTTACTTATGAGTGGTAGGCTACTAATAATGTCAACGCGATTCTTATACTTACGGGTGGACCTACATTCTCTAAGCATTATCGCACTCTCATCATTTTCTATTAGCCTACGGCTAAATGCCAGACTGTCTAGCTTGTGATTGTTGTGAATGCGTATAACAGTGTTATTTACTTTATTTTTCGGCTGTCCCTCGGACTCTCCCCCTCCCTGTCAGATGGGAGCAGTTAGCTGTATAACTCATTTTGTGCAGGCAGCGCTCCAAGTAGTGTTACGGACGAACTTGTAGAGCTACCCTAGTGTTCACTTTGGAAACTAAAAAGCGGTTTTACAATTAACTCCGGTCCCCTCTTAAGTTTTTTTTATGAGAAACTGTGTTCTGTTGTTTATTTATATAGTGTTATTTCTCATAAGTCCAGTTCAAGTTTAAATTTTATTTAAATATAGTTTATTAGTTATATGTTTTTCAAGCAAGCGAAAATGTTTTCGTGATTAATGTATTTTCTGAACATATTGTTAGTATGAAATAAACAGGTTGTGTTATTAGTGTTATTAATATTTAGCATCGTTATTCTAACCCCTAGAAATTCTTAAACTGTTAAATTACTCACTTCACTTTACGGAAACATATTAACCACTCTGAGTCACACATCCGATAGTCTGATGTCAAAGTGGTGGTACCGTAATGCTGTGAAACACAAGCTTTCCTTGTGACATTCGTTGCTTGAAAAACGTATAACTAATAAACTATATTTAAATACTGTACTATTTAATAATATTGTTATGTATACATTTTTGACAACATTGAATTTAATATCGTTACACAAAATCAACTCGATTGTTACCGCACACAAACAGGCTGCGCCTATATAGTTTGATTTGTTTACCAAATTATGTCGTGTTTGGTATCATTCTTCTTATTTTTTCATCTACTTTTCAAATATTCGACGGAAATTTGCAAATTATGAACATGAAAAGAAAGTTAATTTCCTAGTGGAGATGCAGAAGCGAGACACATTAAGGAATTGGCTGCTGTCGGAAGCGAGGGTTGGGGTTTGACCCGGGCCAGCCTCAGGTGGCCGAGGGATCCAGAGGACAAGGTACTTCATACAGACTATAGGTGGCCTACTGATGTTAGCCAGAGTGTTAAATTCGGTGTTTATATAGTCTCTTTCCGAAATTGTCCTATATCTTAAAAGGGGACATTTCGAAGTAGTAAAATTTTTTGTTATATACTGAGGGAAATAGAATTTAAATAAATAATAATGGATTTATGATTTTGATATTTCATAGTATTGTTGAACAAAAAAGTTTTCTGATTTAAATTTGTTTATAATTAATTTGAATTGTTGTTAGTGACAACTATCGTGTAAGATGCACAAAGAAGATTTTAATTTCTTTCAATGTGAATGAAAATATTATACTGAAGCAACAGAAATAGAACCAACTATGTGTCTTTAAATAAACAGCCACTTGACAATTAATTATTCAATAAGATAAATAAATCAATATCTTTATCTAAATAAAGAAATTAAATTATTAAAATTTAAAAAAAGTTTTAACATAATGTAGATTTTACTTTTGGAAGTAGGATTACATTACTGCTTCTTTAGCTTAAATTACACTCTGAAAATACTTTTGAGGTTAAAATGTTTTGTTCGGAATGTATTAGAATTGTTTAAACGTGTAGAATAGACGAGTCTTGGTAACTGAATTTTTGTGTGGTATACTGTTCTATTAAAAATAATCATGTGAAATATTGGAGCGGTTCTGTGTTTATTCTACTCTTTATAATTTTTTGGAAATAAAATTTATTTGCATGGCTTCTTTTTTATTGCAGTTGAACAATTTTAAGGCCTGAGATGATGTTTAATGGGAGAGAGAAAAAAAATGATTGAATGAATGACTTTATTTTGTGGTTTGACACTATTCTGTCCTATTATACACCTAACACCAAATACAATAAGGGAGATATTGACTTTATTTAATGGGGTGAGATTAGGGCTTTCTTTCACCCCTATCCCACATGTAAAATGACAAAAAAATATAACAACAAAACAATTTGCTTTAAAGCAATATATATACTGTAATATAGAAACCGTAATAATACAAAACAGAAAAAAAATATTTACACAAAAAACATTATTACTGATCAATACAAATATTAAAATTAAAGCCTTTTATATCCATTAATATAAATTCATATAAATAAATAATAAAAAATATAATTTTTCTGAAGTGTACATTAAAACTGGGACACATTGTCTCCTCTAAACAATAAGTTAGCTTCAACAAATTTTAAAGCTGAACCCTAAGCTGTATATTTTTACATTAAAAATGCTGTCTGTTTAAGTAATATTTGCATAATTTATTTTAGATCCTTTCTTTCACTAAATTGTTTTATATATCTTTATTGGTTTAGCTAGGATACATAAAAAAGTACAAAAAAACAGCAGTTTTTCTCAAAATTTTTCACTTTTAAAATTAAAATAGTTATTGTAAATAAACCTAAATAGTCATCACAGATTTTTTTGTAGATCTGTATATGCTTAGCAATATCTCCACCGTTGTTTTAAAGTATTCAACTTTGTTGAAATTACTTTTATTCTTACTTTATTAAAATCCCTTTCCCTCAATTAATTTTTATCTCACCATATTCTTCCTAAAGAAAGTGTGGATAAAATATATTTTTTTAAATTCATAAAAATTTTACTGTTAGTAAAGTTCTTGAGATTAGCCCAAAATTACAATCTGATGCTTAAAGGTAATATAATTTTATACTATGGTAGGTATATCAAGTTTTTCACAAAGCAACATGTATATTTAAATTTGGCTTGCAATAGGTATAAAGTTTAAACATGTTGAACCTGTGCACAAGGATCCTCTTGAGTTTAGTGAATGTCACCAGAAAGATTAATAATTGCTTAAAATAAAAAACCAGTCTGATTAACAGTTGAGATTTATCTTGCTCTTTTCAAATTCTTTTGCAAATAGATAACTGGCAGGCTTGTAAAAAAAACTTGGCAATCTACAATAAATAGAGCATTGAACTATACAACAAAGCATGAACTTTACAAAGATCTAGAGTGTACCATAAACATGTTAATTAGTAATTACCTACTATAATTAAATAAATGTTACATAAAATGTTTGCAGAAGTTTTGAGACAGCTGTCTATTGACACAGTGAATAAGTGCAAGATCCGAAAAATCAATATCAAATAATAATATTGAGTTGACAAAATGGTTTTCTTGTTTGGTGTGTAGTTTTATGTATTTATTAATTTTTTGGATAGTTGGGTTTTATTAGGTTTACATGTATGAACATAAGTCAATATTTTTAGAAGCAAGTATAGCTTGTTACACAACTGCTAGAATTATATTCTGAATCATTCCTAAACCAATGTAACATTTAAAAATAATTCAATACCATTAAAGTTACACAGGTTTTGACTAAGAAAACTTCACAACCATAAACAGTCATTAAAACTTAAAAGTCTGAGAAAAAATGCATATGAATTGATATTTTGATCAGTGAATAGTAACGTAAACAGAATTATGGCATTTTTATTTCTGGAATAGGAAATTTGAGCAAATAAATAAATAAACCAATTAACAAATTTCATAAGGTACTTTATGTAAAATAAGTTTTCCTTTTGTTTTCCTATTCCACAAATAAAAATGTCATAATTCTGTTTACTTTATTTTCACTGATCAAAATATCAATTCATATGCATTTTTTCTCAGACTTTTAATGACTGCTTATGGTTGTGAAGTTTTCTTAGTCAAAACCTTTGTAACTTTAATGGTGTTGAATTATTTTTAAATGTTAGTCTGAATATTTTACCTCTTAATAAAATGAAGTAAAGAAAAATACCACCAGACACTTCCATACTTCCATTTCCATTATTTTCACTGATCAAAATATCAATTCATATGCATTTTTCTCAGACTTTTAATGACAGTTTATGGTTGTGAAGTTTTCTTATTCAAAACCTTTTCACCATGCCTTTCCTTTCATAAAGTAATACATAAGATCAGCGCTCAATCCAATCTGGATTTGGTGGTAATAATAAATCAGTCAGGCTTAAATTATAAATTGAGTATATATTATCAAAATACGTCATAGTCCATTAATTTTCATCTTCCTTTAATTTGTAAATGTCAGAATAGGAGCAGATTCAGAATTTTTCCCAGATCTGCTTTTAACACAATTTTACGCACGTCCATGACTTAAAATTATTTTCAGTTGTGTCTTAAATTAAATACCGTATTCTATTTTAAACAGACTTTTATCAGATAAAGCAATTTGTTGGCAATGATGAAAGGGATTAAACATAATATAATCACCGATTGTAAACTAGGCACAATGCCAGTGATAGTTGGCAGACAAATACAGAATTAATAGTTAATTTGCAAGTACTAAGTGTGAAAGGTGATTTGTTTTTGCATTACGATTTAAAGAAACTGGAAAAACATAACACATATCCCACAGCTTTGCATTTTCCCCTTAAAGATTTGTAAAGAACTTCTGTAAGATATTTTTTTGATGAGTAAGTTTTAAATTTCACTTTATTTAAATACTATTGAAAATTTGTGCGTGCTCCACACGCCAACACTGTTGGAACCGTCTATACACAGAATCATGTTATGTTTTCTTTATAATAAAGTTGTAGGATTAATAATAACCCCAAAGCTAAGATGGTAAGTAATGTTAAATGTTCAAATCAAATTATTTCATATATGTTATAATAGCAGTTATAATAAAGGTTAAACGAACCAGCAAGGCTCAGGTCTACACTTTAATAAAAACCTAACCAAAAAGTTAGAAGTACAAATAATTGCTTCAAAGTGTATGGAATAATAATAATCAGGTGTTAATGGAAATATTAGAGCAAACAGCTGTTTTATCTGTTATTTTATTCAATTGGTTTCTAAGGCAATTCAGCAGTTGCATAAACTAAGAATTGTTTAGGACTAAATTTATGAATATTGAAATAAAAAAGGTTTTTATCAAAATGAATTATAGCCTATGTTACCCAGGGATAGTGAAGTTTTTTATTAGTAAAACTATTTTTTCAATCAGTTCAGTAGTTCCAGAGACTACCCCCTACATACAAACAAACAAACAAATTTTACCTCTTTATAATATTAGTATATCTAGATCACCCAGAATTTAAGATGGTATAATGTGCAATGAACTATTTTTAATTATTAACCCTTTGACTGGTGGGTTATCGAATGGCAAACAAGCCCCAAAAAGTGAGTTTTTAAAAAAAGCTTAAAATGTGTTATTTTTTTATAATATGTTTATAAACAATAAAAAAACTACCTTTATTATATAAAACTTTTTTTTAAATCATATTTGGAGTTTCTTTTTGCTTTTTTTAGATTTTTGAAAATTTGGTTTTTTAATTATATTTATGTGTAAATAAGCCTACCTAATAACTGGACCTATGACGATTTCAGTATTTTTCCCCCAAAAATGTTTGAAATTACGGTCTGATTCTAAAACTGATTTTTTTTTGTTGGAAAAGTCGGGAAACCAGGGAAAACCCAGAAAATTTCTAAAATCAAAGTCAGCGGAACATAGCGATGTTTATACCCAAACTAGCTGACACGTACGGCGTTGCCCGTGGTGGTTAGTATTTTCAGTCTTTTTAACGTAATTGTAATCTTTTGAAGTGTTCAGTTAGTGAGTGGTATTTGGCTTTTATATATATAGATCTTAAATAATAAAAGCACTTTTGTCATAATAATAAAAGATGTGAAATTATGATTTTAGTAACTTTGATCCCCCCAAACCCCTCCTAAAATTTCGAAATTTTTCATATCCTTTCTTAGAGAGCGCCTAAGGCCCTAGAGGAAGCTACATACCAAATTTCATTCCAATCCGTTCGGGCGTAATTTGAGGATGATCAAAAACCCATTGAAAACGCAAGGAAAAATGCAAAAACGCCTATTTCTGGCGTAATTTTGGGAGAATCTCAAACATTTTTTAACAGACTACTTTTAGGCCTTAAACGAACCTAAGTACCAAATATCAACATTTTCTGCCAATTAGTTCTCGAAAAAGCTGAGAAAACGCAAAAAATTGCTAGAAAAACGTGAATATTGGGCGTATCTTTGGGATGTTTTCAAAATTCGTTCTTAGTGCGCGTCTAAAGGTCCAACTGAACATGCATGCCAAATTTGAACTCATTTGGTTCAGTAGATTTTTAGTTCTGCTGATGAATGAATGAGTGCCATTTCGCTTTTATATAGATAGATGAAGGACAATGTTTTGCTTCATAAGCCCTTACATTGATATAGGCCTTACCAACAAATGTCGTAAAATAAAAAATCCAAAATAGGCCTAGTGTATATAAATACATTTACTATCCAACTTGGTAATAGAAAATAGAAAACTTGTCATAGTATTAAATATAATAAATGAAAAATAAAAATTGTCTTAGCTGGGTACTTTAAAAATTGATTTTCGTGTGATAAGTGCAGAAGCAATCTTGAACACAGAGAGGGACATCACATTCGGCGCACAGCCACACCTTGTCTTTGGCGCTGAGCTCGGACTGCAGTCCACCTGCACACATATCAGGCTCAGCGGGGCTTCTGTTTGTTTTCGGTTGCCGGGATAAGACTTTTGAACTACTGCAAACATTTCAAATAACGTCCGCTAGATTGCAGTGTGTGCTAGATATGCTTATAAGTGGCTTACGACATATATTCGGGGTTACTAAGAGCGGTTAGGATGCTTCCCGCACCTGCTTCGGGAATACCGCAAGTGGCACTGGTGCGTGCTCCCGAATATGTTGCGTGCGTACTAGTCAAAGGGTTAAATAACTGTTATGTTACTCTGATAGTTTTAATTTAAATGATATAAAGATTTGCAATAAGGAATACATTTCTTACTTTCTTTCCCTACCTCTCACAATAATTGATCTCCATTCTTCTCTAAACTGCACCTTCTTCCAGTGTGAATATTTCTGATACTTTCCTCACCATACTCCATCAATATTTTCTTGGCTTTCCATGCAACCTTCTTTCTTCTATTTCTCCTTACAACAACGTTTTTGAAATTTTTTCTTTACTCATACATTCCACATATTTTAATAATCACAGCTACCATTACTTCACAAATCTCACTACGTCTTTCCCCTTAATTGAGTTACTTATTTGTTCTTTGCTCTTATTCTCCATCTTCTTCCTCTATTGCATGGAAAGCAGGCCCGTTTTACACCCTGCCAGCGCCCTAGGCACAACAAAGAGTAGCGCCCCTTTTCATACCCTTGCCAACTGATTACGCCCCCCCCCCCCCCAGCCCTAGATTTAGATTTATTCTGAAATGCCAGTTTTGGTTCGGGAGGGACTTAATGTCCCTTAACTCTCCTTTACAAATTATCCTGTTTTTTTTTCGAGAGCGTTCCCATTATTCACCACCTATGGACCCGCCGTGTCCCGGACTGGCAACCAGTAGCCATGAGGTATCTACTGGCCTCCTGTGGGAATGTGTGTAACATACTTCACGGCATCACGGACCACCCACCCTCCCTTCTTTACATTTAAAATATTTACATTATTTACTGTATTCGTTTAATCACATTTTGACATTTGCTTTGGATTATTTTTGGTTTGTTGGCTTACCACTAGACTGACTACAGATTCATACAATAACTTTTTTTCTGGTTTTCCGTGTTGCAAAGTCGTCAATAATGTTTTTGTAGTCTAATTTTAAAGTAATGTCGTTTTGGGTGCACAGCAACAATAAGCCATTAAGCTTTTCATCAACCATCGACGATCTAATTTCTGACTTCACTCTTTTCAAAGCTGAAAAGCTACGTTCAGCTGTGCAGTTCGTCACATGTAAGGTTAGATATATCCTGAGAGCGACCTCCAAATTGGGGAAAGTGCTCTCTAATCTGTTTGATTTTATGTAGGCTGTGATTTGGGTCAGATGTCGGCTTTCGGCAGTGGCGCAATAAATGATGCATGCAGACACAACCACGGCAATTTTTTGTTTGTTTTTCCATTCTTTGCGCCCCTCTAAAAATGACAATTACCTAGCGCCCTAGGCACGTGCCTACCGTGCCTATTCGGTAAAACGGGCCTGATGGAAAGCCATACAGGTTTCCTCTCAAGTATACATAACATACTTTCATCAGCAGCTCACATGGTCTATGCTTTTGATTCATTTCACAACTATTCTAATAAGAATTTGTACAGTTTGACTTCAAATTTCTAAACACAAGGTGTTGATTTCAGAAACTCAACATTAGAGAAATAATCTCTGTCCCCAACCATGATTCTTTTATTAACTCCTACTGTAACTGTTTTCTCAGAATTTAAAAGACCAGCCTAGTAAAACTACAGCACCTTGCATTTTCAAAAGTTTGCCACCCAATTTTGTCTCGTCATTAGCCTCCTAAACTCCAATCTTGATATTTTCATGAACTTAGTTTTCCACCATTGTACTTTGTTCTAAGCCATGGGGAATAGATGGAATTTAGCTCTTCTATATCAAGTTTTAAAACTCAATTCATACAAAATTAAAAGAATAATAATAAATACAAATTAGACAAATCTTACACTTGCCTTTGGTTCTCTTTTATTAGTAAATAAAAACAATTTTAATTGAAACTTCAAATGTAGATTATTGTTTTAGCCACTGGAACAAATGAGTTATTAAAACAGAAAAAATAATGAATAAAATAAAAAATATCTTTTTTAAGTGCATGGTAAGAAATATTGCAAAAAGAATAATTCTGCATCTATTGATATTTTCATATTACCTTTCATAATAAATTAACCATTGTAATTAATAGACCAAGTGAGTGTAGGCTGTATAGTCATTTAATTTGGTTGGCAGTGAGCCAATTTGGCAATGTCAGCTCTTTAAGAAATGGTGTTTTTCTAGAAATATTGGATTTTCGTAGAGCATTTATGTTCCTATTTTAAACTTATGAAATAGTAGAACCAGGTGTAAATCTGCACTCTCTGAAATTGACTTAAATTCAGACTTTCACTTGCGTAGATGTACATGTGTCGACTTATAAATAAAACCTTCCCAGATGCCATGACATAATTATATGTGAAGAGAAAACTATCTGAAAAATGCTTTAGTGATTTTTGAGTCATAGATGAACAGGCTAAATCGTCTTTTGATATTATTTAATCAATCAGTTAATTATAAATCAAACATTGTATGAATGGAAAGGAATTTAATTTTGTTGTTGTTAATAATTCAATTTAAATTAGCAACTCTAAATAGTTGAATTTTTTCTATAATGAACCGAAGTTAACAATATGTGAGAGAGTAATTAAGGAGTTATAATATAATATTGTTGAATGGATTATTTAAGATTTGAAACATAACAAAACATAAAACATGTGAACAAAATTTGTGAAAATTTACAAATTAGAACAGTACCTATCCTAATCAGTTTGGTTTAAATCCTTTGAGCACAAACAAGACCACTAGGACTGAGTAATAAGTGTTTTTTTTTTTTTGTAAATTACTTTTTAAACACAAGAGAAAAAATTACAATTAAATACTTAAAAAAAAATTATTTTTAATAAATTTCCGTTTAATCCAAGTAGTTTTAACAAAGCATCAAAAAAACAGTTTTGTAGATGTGATGGAATAATTATATATTATTATTTTTAATTTTCTGCTTACACACTTCCTCAAGGGTTAATTTAATTAATTGAATAATTATATCAATAAATTAACTAGGTACAATACCTGCTTCTTTGTCTTATCCAATCCTAAAATCTCTTTGTGATTACCGCGGTTTCGGGTAACCTAAGAAGTACCCATCTTCAGATCACAGAAATAATTAAATTAAAAAAACATGGATTAGGCCTAATGATGCTAACCGGTTACAGTAAAACGTTTAATACGACTCAAAAAAGCAGATATTGTACCTAGTTAATTTATTGATAAAATTCTCCAATCCATGGGCTAACATGTTGAGAATAATTATAGTTTAATCCTGCCATACTACTATGAGTCACAGACTTGTAGTACTATTGTGTGTACGTTTGGTGTTGTTGGTAAAGTCATCAATTAATATTTAAAATTTTGTAAGTTACAAGATGCTCGTGTAAGTCTCTAAAGTTATTACCCACACACTCGAAACTGTCCAACCGATATAAATTGCCTAAAAATATTTTATATTATTATATACATATAATTTTATTGAAATACAATAACCAGTGAAAAAAAAAAGAAATGATGGAGGTGAGTCAATAAGGTTTTTAGGTAATAACACACAAAGCAGATGTGCTAATTCTTAATGCATATAGCACATCATTTTACTAATTGTTCACTGAAGATGTCAACTTTATCATTGAAAACTGTTTCACAAAATTACAATTTTTACTTTTAAAACTATTTTGATAAACAACCATAGGTCTATTATTGGTTTGATTAAAAATAAATGACCCAAGGAGAGTTACATTTCCATCAAAACTATTTTATGTATGAATGAATAAAGTTTTAAACAAGTCTTAAATTTTTGCCAGGAGAATTAATGTGGAATAACAGGTACAGAGGATTAACATAATGCTTGAATTTGTGTTAAGTGCTTCACAATGCTCTAGCTGTTATGAACTAGATATGTTAGCTAATTGCACCTTGACCCTTAGGCCTGGTCTTTGACAAAGAACTTTGATACCGGTAGTGTAACACTTCGAAAGGTAAACCTACTTATATTTTGGCAAACCAAATATGTAAATAGGATTTTGTTTTTAACTTTTTACATTACAGTGTATTTTTGTTGACTTATTTATTAAATTTAAAATGTCAAACCTTGTGCTGGCTGTTTAAAACAATTATTAATATTTCTCATAATTTCTCAGCCTTCAGTCAAATCCTGTTCTTAAAGAATGTTTCTAAAGTTTTTAATAGTTGATGGATTGTTCAAATTTGTATACCTGTTTATTTGTGTATACAAAATAAAAACAAACAATTTATTTTTGCATTCCCAATTTAGGCAAGTTTCTCCACAAAACATTTTAATTTTCTTTAAAATTTTTGGATGCAAGAAAGTGTAGACTTTTGTATCCAAAGTACACATAAAAATATCATGAAAATGAAAGTAATGTCCTATTAAGTTTTGTAACTACATCTTCTTATTGTATTGTAAATTCCGTTAAATTAAAATATTTTATGCATTAAAACTGTTAAATATAGGCAAAGAATGTAGGGAGAAATGATTAATTCAGAGTAATTAATACTCATTCAAACAAGAAAATGTTTTGTTATAACTTATTTCTTAATTTGTTTGATGCAAATAATATTTTATCATTAAAATAACATAACAGATTAGAACATTAAAATAATTTGTCAAAAAAAGAAGAACTAATACAGCTTGTAAACTCAATTAACTGAAAACAGGAATAGAGTGGTAAAGTAAGCTTAGATAAAATCCATGTCACATTGAATTGATGTCTAAACTTCACGTGTGATTTGTAATTTAGCCACATGTTTGGCTAAATAAGGGTTAACCTTGTCTCTGCTCCAATGAACTATCTAGCCAAACTATCAGTCCGTCATTCTGTCTTGGACTAGATACATGATGGTTAGCCAGGAGACTGAAAATGTTTTGAGAAATTACCTTCATCGGACTTTGCACCTTACTGAAGATGCTTGGAGGATTGATATTTCCCGGGTCAATGGACGGGGTCTCTTCGCCACAAGAGACTTGCAACCAGGGGACGTGATTTTCCATGATAGGGCTGTTGCTCTCGGTATAGTAAAAGTGTTTAATTTGCTGTAATAGTTGTAACTTATTTTGAATTTCCATATTTAAAATAATTTTAAAAAATTAACAGAGTGTCGTATAAGAACAAAGTAATAAGAAAAAGTGGACAATAATTACTGTATTGTCATATACCAACATTGAAAATTTTTAAAAGATGTTATGTGCTTGGGTTTCTTGTCTGCTAGATTTTAATTACTTATATTTACAACTTAAAGAATATTCTTTCATTTAAAACATTAGAAACTACATACATTTAAAAAATGTTTACATTTGAGATTCTATCTAGACACACACAGTTTTCATAATTTTGTATTATTATTAATTAATTGCAAATTTAGTGATATTCATTAAAAGTTTATGGGAACTATAACCCTTATGTATACAAAATTCTTACATGAATAAGAATTACACCAAGGTTCAACAATATCTCATAATTAGGTTGACTAGATAAATTCACAATCCCATCCCTTCCAACTTTTAATATTACGGGGTTTGAGAGGGTCAAAGTTACTAAAAATCCCCAAAAGAAATACATAGTATAATATATTTATTGATATATTTTTTTGTTAATACGGTACCTATACATTTAACTTTGACTTGTCTATCCGTGCAAAGCCGGATCAGGCCAACTAGTATAATATATTGTAATAATCTTGTCAATCCTTTATTAGCTAATGATATCTGAAACAAATACACTTGCTCTTTTAATATTTAGAAATATTATATTAAAACAGTACCAAAATTATTTTAAATATTTTGAATCACTATACAGCCTGTTAGTTTACATAAAATATGTATAAAAACTTATAACTAAATACCTCTGTGTGTTTCACTTAATAATATCTCTGTGTGGGCTATTAATAATTGTTATTTCTAGTGATTTACTAAAATACATATTTTATGCATATAAACTCATGAACATATAGGCTGACTGTCTAAATCCAACAAAGCATCTAAACGATATTAGCAAATTCTAAAAATCATTTATTTAGTTTATAAATAAACTTAATAAACTTCAGTGATTAACTAACTGTAAATATTTATTTATATTCCCATAATATGCTATACAAGTGGTTGACAGGAAGTTCCAACGGCTGATTTTGTTTACAAAAGTGGTGCAGCCAAAACCATTCATATTAGATGTCTGAGCATGTTGTATTGTGTTTGTTTAACATTTATAAATTGCTAGAAGAAACAATAAATTAACACAAATACTGTCAGTTTCATTATTTTTCTTTCGTCCTCAAGTGATGATAATATTAAAATGTTCTTTAATTATTTATATTGTTTTTTTAATGTTTTATTGTAGTTATTTATTTATTGTTTTTGCTTAGTGTTTTTACTTTATTTCTTAATTAGACTAATAAAAAAATTATGGGGGAGCAAAGTAAAGTATAGCGAAAGTAAATCGATGTGTAGGTTCCGAAACTACACAATTGAAGCAGACTGGACGAATCCATTTAACTTCTCGGACTTATGGACTAAAGCCAATTTTATAAATTGGAGTTTCAGGCTGTTTATTGCCTGAAAAGATTGATATTAGAAGAACACATATATATATAAAGATTCAGGCGATGATAACCACCCAGGTTTTTCGCCTAAAAAAATAAAAAAATAAAAAAAAAAAATAAAAAAAAATAAAGATTAATAATAAGTAAAAAACAGAAGAAGTAAAGAATTAATATGCACATTTTTAAAGTATAACAATTAACAAAACATTGTCACTAAGGATCACTTTTTACACTTTCGTTGCAGGTCCTCGCCTGAAGTACTCAAAAGCCATCTGTGTGGGATGTCACAAAACAGGTTCCATGGTAACATGCCTAGGAGGCTGTAGGCTTCCAGTCTGTTCCTCGCTATGTTCATCTTCTTCACTACATACCAAGGAATGCCACTATCTAAAAACTAGAATAACTCTCCCCGAAGATGGCCAATATAGTACGTTACTTCTTCAGGCACTTACGGCTCTGCGATGCCTTATTTTGGAAGAAGAAGACAAAGCTGTTGTACGATGTTTACAGCACCTGTCTGGAGCATCTTGTACATCTATTGAGGTAAGATAATACATCAATAATTCAGGATTTTGCCTTTTCCTCCCTAAATGTATATATATAAAGTTCAGCTGAAAGTGTATTGTATTAGAAACATTATTCATTTAACTGGGTAGAACTTGTGATCAAGATAAAGCCTCATTTATTTAACTATAACAAAATTAAAAAACATCTACACCAAAGAAAACATTAAACGATTTTAAAAAAACCCTCTAAAACATTAAAGACAAATATGTAATATAAATTGTTCCTAGTAGTAATTTATTTCCTTTATTTTTAAGTAGTTTTTAGGGCAATTTAATAATGTAGACTCACCTTAATCTGATAACAGTACTAGTAATAACATTATGAACTTTCAATGACAATTCTATTCAACGTAACTAATATCTAGTTAACATTAATAATTTATTTTTTGTAATTTGAACTCCTGAATTCAGAATGAATTTTGTTAAAATACAATCAATATATTTTCCTTGTTAATTCTTAAAGTTTTAATTTTAATAAATATTCATCACATTCTAGAATAACATCTTTATTTCAGTTTTCCTTTTTATCTAGCAAAACCAAGTCATCAAAATATAAATTATGTCATTTACGCACAGAAACAGCCTTTTACACACAAGAAGAAACATTAAAACTTGTTTGAGAAATTACATTTATAATTTATGAGGATTATTGTGATTGTATTTTTTTCATTGTATTTTCTAACATAATGTTGTGTGACACAATATAGGTAAACATTCTAAAAAAATACCTCGGTTTGAATCTAACGTTACAAGAGGAAGAATGGATACGATTGTGTTGTCTTACAATGGATTGTAATGCGTTTGAAGCTTTATCAGTAACCGGTAAGGACAGTGACCAGACAACAACAAGTTTACGAGGTCTTTTTCCGTTAGCCGCTATAATGAATCACGAATGCAGTCCAAACACCTACCATACATATAACAACCAATGCACGATGAAAGTGAGGGCTGCAAGACCGATTAAACAAGGAGAAGAAATAACAACATCATATACTTCTCTGTTATGGAACACTACCATCAGAAGAAGTCATCTTCAGAAGACAAAACAGTTTTTATGCGAATGCGAGCGATGCAGGGATCCTACGGTAAGCTTAAACTTGTAACTTGAAACTTTATGAACTCGATATATTTTAAGATTAATTTTGTTTGGTACCAAGTCATGGTAGTTTAATTAACAATAAGGATATGTGCTCCACCACATGACTTCTTTCTTGTTTTCACTAACCCATTTCACAGCCTATAATCCAGCCTCAGAGTTTATCCCTCAATTGAGTATGTACATTAATTAAAAATCACAGACAAACATATAACATTTACACATATACATAAAACACATCGCGACACTCACAGACAACTCGGCCCATATAAGGTAACTTATTGCTTATTGTTAATCAATACATTTAGATAGAAGATAAATTTGTTTTATAAATATTAAAAGATTATTTGTTAATTTACATATTAGACGGAGCAATTACTGTCAGTTTCTGCATCAGAACCAACTAACTGGTCAAGTAGTATCAGAAAGTAAAGTTTCATATTATAGCTCTTGTAGATTTTAAGGTAAACAGTTGGTACTTGGTGAAACTCCAAAATAGGGATCGAAATAACTAAATGGTAAAATTGAAATAAAAAATTAATTGGGTGTGCTTAAGACCACACGTTGGAAGTGATAACTTCTATGACCGATTTATATTTTTATCAGTATTAATATTAGAGGAGAATAAAGGTCAACAAATTACACAAATCAATATAATGTCAAAAAATATTATATCATATTTTGAAATTGCATAATTAATTATAATATTATAATATTATACTATAGTAATATTATTATAATTATAATATTCTTATGTAATAATATTATAATTATAATAAGTATGTGAAAAATAGTGATCATTATAATGTAAGCAGTATTTATTTAGTGACTAATGATTTTTAGTGAGGTATTAGTGTATGCACTCTACATAGAATTCTAAGAATAATTCAATATGTAAGGGATAATTATAATAATAATTATTATAATTATTATATTTGTGCGTTTTAAGTTTTGTAAAGAAGATTGATTTTTGTCTAACTGAAGTAAGTTTAGGCAAAATTTTACATTTTGTACATTTTGACAACGTAATATTTTACATTATTTTATTTTACTGTAACTTATTATTACTCACTTAAATATAAAATTTAGCTTCATATTACAACAATGGAGGTCATACACTCTATTTAGAGTGCATACACTAATACCTCACTCAAAATCATTAGTCACTAAATAAATAATGCTTACATTATAATGGTCACTATTTTTCGCATACTTATTATAATATAATATTATTATAATATATTAATATTATAACAACACATTATTATATACTATGTATCGTCTATTCCCTCTCCACACACTTACTTGTCTATATATACTATGTACCGCCTATTCCCTCTTCAGGCTCTGACTTGTGTCTATGCAAAAAGTTTGCATACGTTGCTCAGTTAAATAAATTATAATTGTGAAAATTCTACCATTTGGTTATTTCAATCCCTCTTGTAGATTTACCGAAATAGGAATTGTGCATGGGCTCAGTAAGCCCAGTAGTGGCATGAGTTATATGAATAAGTTGGTTATGTCTAAGTTCATAATGAATATTTCTGAATACATTAAGATTGTATAATGTGTATTGCTTTGTGTTGTTGCCTTTGGTTGAAACAAGAATGCAAGAACTTGGTATTTTACATTAAAAGGGGTGCTTGTTTTACAATTATTTTTATAAGACAAATTTTCATTGAATCCTTAATAATGAGGTTGGGCATAAAGAATATAAAATAAAATGTCAAATAGTTCTGTATTTTAAATAAAGTGTTTAAAACTTAAGAGATCACTTATGCAAGATTTTCTAGTATTGAGTAGAAACTAATTAATTCTCATTAATCCAAACTAATTAGGGCCTAGAGTTTTCTAAATTAATGAATTGCAGGATCAAATAAAATAATCTATAAAACATGAGTGTGGCAACAAACCACATTAATTGTAATTACATTTAAAATAGTGCATGGACAAATTACAAATGAAAAATTAATAATTATGACATTTATTCAACTATTTTATTTGTTTTTCTAAGGAATTTGGGTCGCTGTTGTCGAGCATATCTTGTCCTAAATGCATAAACGGCATCATGTTGCCAATCTCTTCTTTAAAGTTTAGTTCTCCTTGGACTTGCAATGCGTGCTCCTCTCAGATCTCATCAGACCAAGTATCATCTCTCCATGTGGCACAAGGCACAGCTCTAGCCAGACTTGACACTTCCGACCCCGAAACTGTGGTTAGATTTCTTGGAAATGGCAATCCAACATGCAAACAAGTCAGTGTGCAACTCAAACTAGGATTCATTTGGCAGATTGGGCACAGCAAAGGTTATTTTTGGGAAGGTAAATGTGTATATTTTGAGTTGTAACAATGTATATGAAACAATGTGCAGGATTCACTCATTTCTTCGTAACCGCTTGATACAGTCACATAACTCTTATAACAATGAATATGTCTGGTAGTGTATATAAAAACTAAATACCGTATGGTAGATGAATGTTAGAATAAAGGCACCGAGTAGTCAAGTGAATTATGTGTAAATAATTGTTTGCTCATATAAAATCAAAAGAGGCTATGTAGGCAATGTCTACACATTTATTTATAATGTTCATACTGTTTAGAATTTTCTAATGAAAGATGGAGTAAGTACTCAAAAACTTTGATTAAAACTACAGTAGAGCGTCAATAATCCGAACGTCAATAATCCGAAACGTCAAAAATCCGAACGCGTTCCGAGGCCCTGCAAAAATTTTGTTTTCGCAAATTCCAAATGCGTCGTTAAAAATTTAACAAAAATCTTCATCACAGTTTGACATTATTATCTCTTTTTAAACACTTCTTAATACCTGCTCTCCCACGCCCTCACAACAGACTAGCTGTCAGTATTTTCACTGTCATGCTAATAAGCTGCTTTAGCGCTAGCAGTAAACAAATAGCGTAAACTACTGAAAGTTCATTCATTTCTCTTTGTGTAATCATTATAACAGTGTGTCGTATATACAGTAGTGTACTGTATTTTTTAATATTTTTTTTGTGTTACCGGTAACTATAATGTACAAGTCAACTTTTAATTATGTACTGTACTGTAATTGAGAGTTACAAGTATAATCATATTGGCCCTACTCCTACTGTGTACGTGCAGGTTCTTCTAAATCATAATATGTAAGTAGTCTTACATACTGTATTGTAATTACATTACTGCTTGTATTGTTTAACCACTTTAATCAATTAAAGAGCATATACATTTTAGCCTAAATGGAATTTTCTTGGTTATTCTCAAATATCCGAACAAATTGATAATCTGAATCCCCCTCGGTCCCAATTAGTTCGGATTTTCGACGCTCTACTGTACTTACATTACTTATTCATTTGGCTAAGTACTTACCGTTTGGATTGTAATATGTATTTCAATGCTTTTCAGATTTGTCAATTCATTTACTGGATCTGAAAGAAATGTTCTGCCGCCAGTTGCTTCAGTTACTGGATGTATTAAATTTAGGCGATTGTCGAATGAAAGGTAAATTTAAATAATTAGTTGCAAAAACTTTATGTAGCCGGGAAGAAGGATATTAATGGAGGAAATAACTAAAATTTATAAATAGTTTGAAAACTTATGACTTCTGTTTTAGTGAAATTGAACAAACATTATATTGTGATAATAATATAAAACCATCCAATAGCTTGTTAGACATGCACCAAACTAGAGTTCTATAGTTCAGTAATTTTGGTCATTATTTACATTCCGTATTGTTATAACTTAATATAATATGGACTTACCATTGTTAATAGTTTATAACTACTGTTTCCTTTTAAATAAAAGCTGTTTGGCTATTCAAAATTTTTCTCAACTGTCAGCGACTACAAAGCATTCACACTTTTAACACAAATAATACACTAAAATCTGTACTAATATTATAAAGAGGTAAAATTTGTTTGTATGTATCGGGTAATCTCTTGAACTACTGAACTGATTGAAAACATTTTTTACTAATAAAAAGCTGCACTACCCCTGAAAAACATAGGCTAGAATTCATTTTGATTTAAGGATTGAAACAACCCCTAAAAATAAACAATAATTGATATACTGTAAGACCTCGATAATCCGGCACTCGATAATCCAGCAGACCCGATAGTTCGGCATCCATCATCTTGAAAATTTGCACTCATTAAAAATGGCAGTTTTTATAATTATTGAGTGATTTAAGCCCGGTCTACACTGTCTGTTGGCTCCGCATCCGTTAAAAACAATGTGTAAAAATCTACTGCTCAATAAACTTGTCCAAGACAAACATTTCAATCAAAATTTCTCATCAAACCAATTCAAAACAATATGCTCTCGTCGTTCTTTAAAAACGTTAAAGGGACCGTTTAACACTTTCGTTGCTGACAGTATTTTGTTGAACGTATTCCACTTAATGAAGATTATTTGAACAAATTGAAGTCTTTGGAAAAAGATACATTGAATTTCTTTTAAATAGTTGTTTGATTTAAAACCGCTTTCAGGGTATCTACTAGTTCCCAGAAATAAAAATCAGTGACTTTTATAGTAAAAATTTAAAACATCGATTTTCTATATATACAAAGTCTTTATATTCTGTAAAACTTAAAATCACTTATGTCTACTTCTTTTAGTAATACACCCAACTAGTTCAAACATCTCGAGCATCAAATAATCGCGCATCATTACGCTGCAACTTGTCTGCTCCGCTGTTCCCTACTACGCAAATACTCCCGCTAACCGAACGGTGTTCCTGTTTATATTCATGTTTGGGCAAAAAAGACATTGAAAACACATAATTACTCCACTTCATATATGCTCAAAATTATTTTAAAGGCTAGATATGTCTTATAAAAAACTAATCAGGTTATTATAGGAAAAATATTTTATCATCTTGAAGCCCGGGGCTATGATCGCAATTATAACATCAGCGTGTCACTCGCACGATAGTGTAGGTATATGGAACTTTTTTTTTATATTTGTTACAATCCAGCGCTCAGAGAGCTTATATTATAAATATTTTATGTACAAAATGATTTTGTTTTAGGCTTTTAAAATTTATTTCCATGACCTTTCAGCAAAATACATGACTTTTCCATGATCCCTGACTAAAATCCGCGACTTTTCCATGAATAGTAGACACCCTGGCTTTGCAAGGTTTGGAAGCAAAAGGCGTTCGAAGAATTTGTGACTGGCTAGAGTAAAAATAGCAAACCCCCACCACATACTGTACTGACTAACAGAAGCCAACAACAAAGGGGAATGGAGGCATGCCTACCTGAGGCTCATCAGTTAGCGGCAATCTCTACGTAGTTAATGTTACGTAGTTTCAACGAGTAATTTACATATTCATATATAGTACATGTGCATTTATTTATAGTTTATTCCTTGTTCAAACCATTTTAAATGAAAACCTCGATAATCCGGCATATTCGATAATCCAGCATCACCTGATCCCCGAGCGTGCCGGATTATCGAGGTCTTACTGTACTTTCCTTATAGCTAGAGAGCTGAAATTTTGTACATTTCTTACAAGATAGAAAAGTAAACCAGATTTGCATTTTGTTATGTGTTGCTAAAGGGTGATTATGTGATTACATCCCCTGTAACAATAAAATCTAATTTCTATACTTTCCTTAAAGCGTGAAAGCTGAAATTTTGTACATTTATCTCTTACAAGATAGAAAAAGTAAACCAGATTTGCATTTTGTTATGTGTTGCTAAGGGGCGAAAATATGATAACATCACCTATAACAATAAAAACTAATTTCTATACCTTCCTTAAAGCGAGAAAGCTGAAATGCTGTACATTTATTTCTTTCGGGATACATAGAAAAAGTAAACCAGATTTGCTTTATGTTGCGTGCTTCCAAGAGGTTTAATTTTATAACAACCCCTAAAACAATAAATATTAATTGTTATACTTTGTTTGAAGCTTGAAAGCTGAAATTTTAAATCCCCCTTATATATTAATTCCGCAGTTGTTTCAGCCCAACAAGAGGGGTGCAATAAACACATTTTTCACCTCTTATGGTGTTAGGTCAATCAAACAATACTGACAAAATATATATTTACAAATTTAAACAAACATGTCTATTGCTAAAAATTACTGTTATGTTTCAACTAACTTTTAATTTTGTGTAGTTTAATATTTAAAGTTTTTTATTGTTTTCTATATTTTAACTTTAGTGTTTATCCTTCTTAATCAGTTTTAAGTTTGTCCTGTATAATTTTATGTTTTAGGTTTAGTTTTTAATCTATATATATATATATATAAAAGCCAAATACCATTCACTCACTGACTCACTCAACACGATTTCTCAAAAACAACTGAACGGATTGCAATTAAATTTGGTATGTAGCTTCCTCTAGGGCCTTAGGTGCTCGCTAAGAAAGGTTTTATAAAAATTTGAAATTTTATGGGAATTTTGGGGGGTCAAAGTTACTAAAAATCCCATCGAATGGATTGGAATGAAATTTGGTATATAGCTTCCTCTAGGGCCCTAGGTGCTAGCTAAGAAAGGTTTTCCAAAAATTCTAAAATTTTATTGGTGGTTTGGGGGTCAAAGTTAAAAATCTCCATAAGAAATACTTAGTATAATATATTTACTGATATATTTTTTTTGTTAACTTACATTTAACTTTGATTTGTCTACCCATGCAAAGCCGGATCGGGCAGCTAGTTTAGTATATGTATTTGTGAGTTTAAATATTAATATAGATTTTATGGCAGTGATGTTATTTTTATCACGAAATTAACAACAATTTAGGAACTTTATTTAATTTGCTTTTTTAAATAGTTCCTCAGTTAAACAGATTTAGTTAAGTTTTAGTTAATGGTAATGAAGTTATTCAGTTTTTGTGGACAAGCCTGGTAAATTTATTATCTCATATGTTTCAAACAATTTGTTTTACTGCAATTATTTTGTCCTGCAAGTTACATGGTTTATTAAGAAGGCTAAATGATGATGCATTTAGTATATTCTGTACTGGCTATTCAATTTATATTTTTAATTTATTTTATTTTTTGTTTGTATGTTTTATTTATCGAAAACTTGTTTTTTCAGGTCTGATCCTCTTTGAATTACACTGTACACTTTGTGAAAAGCTAAAAAAACTTACTGCAGAAGAAAATACAAAACTGGTAACTAACAGACATTTTAATCATTTATAATTTACATTTATGCCTAATGGTTGCTGGTATTACTTTGTATTTATGTTTTTAAACGTCTATAACAGATGATTAGTCTATTGGATGATTAGGGTATTAAAGCACCTACAGCCAATAAAAACGATGGCCTGCTGTGCTTAGGAGGGTAAATAATAGTTATTTTTATACAATTTAAAAATGTGGTAAATTTATATTTCTTTTAATCATGTTCAATTAGTGATGCTTTAGGAGATTTTGTTTCCAAGGGAATGTAAAATTACTTAGAATGTTGCACGGTTCAAGTTATGATAGTTAAGTAACAGAGGTTTTAGATAATTCAACCTTTGCAGGTACAATTTGAATTCCACTCATAGAGGGTTTAAATGAAAAGGTTTCAAGATATAGCCAGCTATAATAAAGATGTGTATTTTCCTACAGTCATTACATTTCCATTTCTAATAAATAATAATATACAGTATGGTGTTAAACACTAGTTATTATAGTATAGTAATTTATAGTAATATACTTAAAATTTGTGAACGGGAAAATAGTCTGTAATTCTACTTTGTGTAAAGTTTTTGTTTGAAGGTCACATTTCGATAGAAACTATGATAGAAATCATAACTTGCCTTTCCAAATACATTCACAGTGTTATTTATTCTGTTTTCCTGGGCCATCGTGTTTAAATCTTGATCATGTAAATTTTCAGTAACTTCATTGTTTGAAACAGGGTCTTGCCTGGACCTATGTAGGGGGCGGTGGAAAATAACTTAGGTGGAGCTCCCTCTTAGGCATATTGTAGAGTACTAATAACTATTTTGAGACATCCAGATAAGGTGACATCTTACGAGTTTGAGCTTTACATAGATTTAAGGAATAGTACGGTAGTAAAAAAAAGTACTTATACAAATAATATATTTAAAAGTAATATAAACAAAAGGTACAAAACTAATACAGATATGAACAACATATAAATATAATAAACATAATAAAAACATTATGTTTCTTACCGTCATTGTATCCAATTCTTAGTTTGAGAAACGTGTTACAGCTGTTTCACGATTAATTGCATTTTCAAAACACTGCGCACGAAACACATTAAAATAAAAAACACACACAGTCCACACACAATAATTCTACATCCATTGAGACGTCGTCAAAAATAAAACAGCACACACAAGTACACAAAACGTCCGACATATTTACAACTTGTTGGCCAACTTGTGTATTATGCATACACAAATATGTAATGTGTTTAATTTTTCTGTTTTATTATTTAGCTGTTTCTAGAACTCCAAGATACATTGACTAAAGCATTAGATATCTTTAATGAAGATGCATCAGCACCACAAGAAGTTCCCTCTCGATTAAAGGACATGAGATATTCTCATTGACCACGCTTGACCTTAAGTCTCACCAGAAGAATCACTGCAATAGATCATCTTTCTTATGAAAATGGGCAAATAATGTGAAAAAGTGTCCAAGTAAGATATTGTTTGAATGAGTATATACTAGTAGTTCTGTGAACAGTAGACATCGCTCGATGAAATAACAAATGTGGTTTTGAGCTTATGTTAAAAATAGTGTGCCCGTAAGGAAGTAAGCAGAAGGTTTAGCCAGTGAAACATTATTTTGCAATTCCCGCGATTCCGGGGTTTCTAGTTCTCGTTTTTCTTTTCTTTTCTTGACCTTTAAGTGCTAAAGATTTTCTTTTAGGTGGCATTGTGTTTTATTTAGGTTAATATTGCGTAAGGTAGCTAAAAATATCGCGTTATTGAGGGAAAACAAAGAATTAAATATTTACATACTTAAATAACTAAAATTTAACAATGTATTTACAGTTCCATATCATATTCCAGTGTTATAAATAATGAAAATAAACGATGTTAAAGCGTCGTGATCTCAACCCATGTACCAACACTTTCCACGCTGTCCAGCGGTAATTTTTTTGTATGTCCATTATTGCCGAGATGTTACATATGTTTCATCTCATTTTGTAGGTCAAGTAAAGCTAAGTCAAATACTTTTATAAAATAATAATTTACAAGTATACATTTCAATTCTTTGATTTATTCTCTACACTTTCTTATAATAATATGTCATTTTTTAGCAAAGGATATATTCCTAAATTACTATACAAAATAGGCCTCTTTTGTTAGCAGTCTTGTAGTAGGAACATAAAAACTGGTGTTTTCAAAATAAGAAATTTGAAATTAATAAATATTTGTATACAGTTCTATTTAAAAGGAAATTACGAAACTTTTTTACATTTATGAAAAAAATTACAAATTTTTATTACTTTTTATGTACGGTAGGCCTAAAGTTGAACTTTTTCCTTTCGTTACATAACATGCCTGTTTCTTGCGCTAATAACTTAACCCTTTGAGGACCAAGAAGTGATAAAATTTGAAAAAACTATATATTTCTTTATTTTTGTGATTAACTAAGGTTAACTAAGGTAAAAAATATTTTTTTACTGTTTTTTTTTTAGTAATTTTATTATATATATGTATATAGGCCTACATATATAATTTACCTTAGTAAAATTACGCAAAACAGCCCCACCCGGAGACCAGATATCTAGTCATATCCCGTCAGCTTGGAAGCGAGCCAACCACCGTTTGCTTTACTTCCGCCCTCCTACCCTCAAACCACAGATATGATTATATATCTGGTCTCCCTAGCCTAGATTCGAACTCGGCATCTTGTGATCAGAAAGACGCTTCGTTACCACTAGACTACGGCTTCATGAAAGAAAAATGACAAATTAAGAAAACTTCAGTTACTTTACTATCGGTATAAATATTCCGTGTAAAGTAAAAGATAGTTTGTCAGCACCATCTAGGAGCGGTTATTGGAAGTTTGCTTGGTTGCTCTTAAGTTTTAATCTGTCTAATTTGTATGTGTGAGAGGTTTATAATAATAACTTAGATCAGTTCTTATTAAGTTAAGTAATTAATTTAAAGCAATATGCTAAACTTTTAATACAAAATACTGACAAATGAAAGACTAGAACATGTTTTAAAAAATTGGGGAAATTACACCATATAAATTGTCAATTGAAAGCAAGCACTAGCCAAGCAAGTCCTGCTTTCTGGTGGCATTTGTTGAAACTAGGTGTAGACCTGATGTTTTACAGACCTGCAATGGTACTCTAAAGTACCTCCATGGCTCAACTTGTAGATAAAGCCACTGTTACCTTTTATAAAGGCAGTTAAATTGGGTGGTACTTAAAAGTACCGTCAGACGACAAAGGGTTAATTCAATCATTTACTTAATCAGTTAATTTTACTTCAATCATTTTTTTACTGGCATAATATATGAATTCTCTGAACCTTTATTTACAAAAAAACTATGGAACACTTTTGAATTGGTTTAGAATAGACGTATAAAAACATGGTTAAAATACAAAAACTTAGACGATTTTTAACAAATTTGAAGCTTAGGCCATTTTGTGAGCTTACAAAGCCATTTTGTTGAAAATCAAATTTGCTACCTGCAAAATGTTATTAGTATTTAAATTCGACTTACGGTTAAGCCACAAACTGGATTTGGAAAAAAGCTTACACTGAGAGAAACGGTGCGGCCGCAATTTTTATTTTATTTAAGGGGTTAAAAATAAAAAATGGAAAAAACCGTAAATATACATCGCTCGGCCTAGGAAAAAGGAACATTTATGCAAAAAATCATCAAAATCGGTCAAGGCGTTTGGCCATAATCTTGAGACAGATAGACAGACAGACACACAGACAAAATGCCGAACGGTCGAGCTAAAACGGAGACCTCGCTTTGCTCGGTCAATTATAATTGGCAATGTTTAGTAAAATTTTAGTTTCTGAGAATAAACCCAAAATACTAAGTAAAAATACAAAACACATAATTTGTGCAGTTAGCCTGGCATCTTAAAACACAACCAAGTACCGGTAAGTCATTTGTGAAAAGTTTCACATTGTTTGGCAAAGTATATTATTAGCAATGATTGGTAAAATTTTGATTTTAAAATAAAATAGTGGTTGATAAAATTACAAAAAAATGTGTAAGTTTATGGTTGCCATCTTGAAACGGTACAAGGAAATTGGAAATTTTAAAATTTATTACAAATTAAAAATAATAATAAATAACACCACTATAGGCTGCAAAAAGAATTGAGATTGTTTTCAATGTCGCAATGCAAGGTATTCAGTCTATTAATTCAAAAATGCAGTAAAACCATACAAGTGAGATAACATCGACCAATATCTGGAATCAGGATAGCTCAGTTGGTAGAGTGTTGCCACGGAAAGGCAAAGGTCCTGGATTCAAATCCCGGTCTTGGTCCATGTTTTTTCACTTGTAATTTAATTAATTTAACCCTTGCTGAGGAAGCATGTAAGCAGGTAATTTATTACAAATTAAAAATAATGACTAGTAAACACTCAACCATCTTCCGAAATCTATGAGAACTTATTTATAGGTCTTGTAACCATATCGTGAGAAAACCCCTCCCTCTGACAAACCAATATTTGTTTACTTCCCGCAGTTCTTTATAAACTTTCTGCCGCCTGCAGTCGTTATAAACAAATTTTAATTCCAGAAAATGACTAAACCAGTGTTACTATAACCGATTTCGTCGTTATAGCCGCTGTCGGTATAAACACTTATTTTTCCTGTAATGTTCCTTTGAGAACCAAACTTTTATTAAGAATTTCGCCTTTATAGACGGGATGTTGTTATAGCCTATAGCCGACGTCGTTATAGGAAGTTTAGACTGTATTATTATAAAGAGGTGAAGTTTATTATTTTTTTTTTTTTGTATGAGGGCGGGTAATCTCTGGAACTACTGAACCGAATGAAAAAAATATTTTTACTAATAAAAAGCTACACTATTCCTGATTAACATAAAATGTTTTATAATTTATTTTGATAAAAATATTTTTTATTTCAATATGTATGAATTTAGTTGAAAAAATTCTTAGGTTAGGCCTGGACCGAAGAACCAACACATATTTCTTGAATGTATTTAAAATTACATGCATTACCATAGCAACCAATGATGGGATAAAATAACAGATAAAACAGCTGTTTGCTCTAATATTTCCATCAACAGCTGATTTCAAACTTTGAAGCAATTATTTGTATTTCTAACTTTTAGGTTAGGTTCTTATTAAAGTTTAGACCTGAGCCTTGCTGGTTCTTTTAACCTTCATTATAACTGCTGTTATAAAATATACGAAATAATTTGATTTGGACATTTAACATTATTTACCATCTTAGCTTTGGGGTTATTATTAATCCTATACCTTTATCATAAAGAAAACATAACATGGTTACGTGTATAGAAGGTTCCAATGGCGTTGGCATGCGAAGCACGCAGGGGTTTCCATTAGTATTAGTACTATAATTTGAGCAGCACTATTAAAAATATATAACTTGTGAAACTATTACTAACATGAATATGAAGAATGACAGTAATCGACTTAAAAGACAAGGCAAGTATAAGAAAGTGAATTAATGGTGTTCTGGAAACAGGTTAAATATTTTCCTTGAAAGTCATAATAACAACCACTTCACATTATCACAATAATCTCTTTATTATAATAATATTATATTACTATTTCACACATTATTACTTAATGTACTCATATATGTATAAATAACTATTTTTATAATCAAAATTAAGAAAAAAGGTTGGTATTATGAACTAAGTATAAAGAGATCACTATATTTTATAAGTTTTATAGTAAGGTATGGATTAGACTTTTGTAGATGGATTTAATTGTAATTCATGATTTTCTGCAAATAAAACAGCATCGTGTATTGTAGGAAATAATAAGAACAGATGGCTTGCAATTACTCCACATTTCTGTAGCATATCATGTACTGGTCCTAAAAATAAAAAAAAAACACAAACAGTTTATAAAATACTTTGTTACAGTTTATTTATAAAAACTATAATGTATACAATTAATAGACAAAATGTATGACTCTGTATACTACAGCAACAGGAGGCATTTCCAGAGGGCAAAAAACCAGGCCACTTACCGTACCTTCCCACCCATCACATCATAAGTTTGAGTTTCACCAAAATGTTTAACGATTAGCTGACTGACACTGATCTATGTAAAATATAATAAAATATGCTATATATAAAATAATATGCTAGATATAATAAAATAATAGACTTAAAATAGAAGTACAGAAGAGTCCCGCTAATCCGGACTAGATGGGACCAGACCCTGTCCGGATCACCGAAAGTCCAGATCAAACGGAATTTGTCCTCAAATGACGTAATACAAGTTTTAAGTAAGTAAATTTATAAAATCGATGGTTTATTTTATAAATACAACTTTTTCTACAGCTTAATTTTAGTTTTAAAAGTACCATATTCATAGTCCTATGTTTTAACCCATGAACTGATGTCGGATTAACAAAACAAAATATGTTTGTGAAATAAAATTAACTATTTATCGATTAACAACTCTCTAAATTAAGAATTTTTAAAATGAAAAAAAACTTTAAATTTTAAGCCAGACTTTAAATAAAATTATCCTGTTTAAACAAATCTTGGAGCTTTTGCTCTTTGTTGTGATCACTTTCTTCCGTTTCGATGTCATTTCCACACACAAACACTCTCAATGAAATTTTAAAACAAGAAAACAAGATTAATATGGTACAAATTTATTTTGAGGGTATCAACCGACTAAAGCAAAAGGAAACAAAAGAGACTTTCTAAAAACAGTTGTAGGGAGTGAGTCAATTCCTGCAAAACAGGATGCTTGCGCCGACTTCTTTGTCTGCATTTTGTTTGCATCTAATCGTAGTCAGCTGAGGTTTCTCATAAAATTAGTAAAATCTTTGTTTTAAATTCCGTCCGGATTAACAGGATGTCCGGATCAGCGGGGTACGAATTAGCGGAACTCTACTGTAGGAGGAAAAGTGTTAATCTGAACTCTCTATGTTGTTTTCGAACATTTAAATAGCTAAAGCAAATAAATAAATAATTTATAGAGCACATTAGTATGAAAGCTCTATTATCTTAGCTAACGGTTTAAATAGGAAAAGTTGTGCACTTTCAAACTTGAACAAGGGCATAAGTTTTATTTCACTTGCTTATGATTGATTAACAATTTTGTGCAGCCTAATAAGATTCATAACAAAACATACGAAGATTTAAAAATAATAAGAAAATAAATTCTAACACTACCTACTTACATAATACATTTAATTAAAGAATTTTTTGTAATTGAAGAAATAAAAGTCAAATATTAAAAAGGAAACTCACGTACTTTTTCCTTGATCAACAAGTTTGATTAAATACAAATTAGTAACTTTTGATGAAATTAACCAACAGAAACGGTATGAATATTTTGTTTGATTACAATTCTTGAACTTTTTATTGGTGTATATAACATTAATATGAGGCTATCTTACTTTCAAGTCAAGTCTAGCTGAAATTGAACTGTTTCTGGAGAGAGAAAAATTGGTAAGCTTGTAACATTTGTATTCTGAGGCCCAATGGTTCAATTTTAATTCCCTTCAAACTGTTCAAGCTGGGAAAATTATAGGTGAAACACAATTGCCAAAACATAACTCATACAGCTGTAATGTTCAAATGTCTGAACAAAATTTGTTCAAAAAGTTAAGCAGAATACAATTGGCAGAGTTTTGACTTGGCCTTGTGGTTGCAAGCCTGCCGGCTAGAGTGCAGGGTATTACAGGTTGGCGATCAGACTTGAGCAATTTATTTGTCAGAAGAGCAATGGACATGAGACAGTGAACTTGTACCTGTGAATCTTAAGCAAAAATAGAGATTTTAAAGTGATATTAAAAGGTTTTACAATTTCATGTGCTAATTAATGGTAATTTTGTAAGAAAAATGTAGTTGTATTTTGTTCCCGAATTAGACCAAGGTACTTACTTTGTTAAGCTACCTTATAATATAATATTATTTGTTTGAAGTATTATGTAAGGTTATATATGTGTGTGTGTCTATATTTTTCAATTTTCTTTTTAGGTGTACATAATGTAACTGTTCTATGTATGTATATTTAGGATAGTGTTTTTAGTTGTTGTGCCATTTGCGATTTATATTCAATCCTTTCTGTAATTATTTGTGTATGTGTGTGTATAGGCTAAGGGTGTGTGTGTAGGCACAGGTATGGTTAGCAGAATTAATTAGTGTAATTCTTTATACTTTATAATATGGAAACATTGTAAAAATAAGAAGTTTGTTAAAATTACAAAATAATTGGAGGTGTTACCAACCAGGCTGGCGGTGAAAATGACCATTGCCATTCAATGCTGGCATGTATAAGATTTTGTACACTTTGGGTTCTAAATATAGCATTATTATTTGTTTGTTTATAAACTAAAAGGAAGATTTTTATATTAAGTTTATAAATATATTTGTTGACGAATTGTTTGCAAACAATAAGGGCATATTTCATTTAAGGTTTTAATCCATTTGCTGACGGTTTGTCCCGTATGTAATTCTTGTTACAAGAATTACAAAAATTGTCAAATAGATAACTCAACCAATTGTTCCAGTAGTATTCCTTGCTGAATTTGCTTAGTGTGATAATGGGCATTCCTTCAATTAATTGATATGTGATCTCTTGTCTTAAAATAACTTTTGTACAGGGCCTATAGCTCGATGGTGAAACAGAATTTCATGAGAGAACAACCCTGACCTCTTGCCCCCATATACAAAAGGATCAGTTCTCCGTAAAATGTTATTAACTAACAACCAATTAGGTAACAATATTTAGCCCTAGTTGACTTAAACACAAAACACTATAATTTATGTACAAAACAAGTGGATATGCACAAACTTTAAGTGAATGGAAAATAATACAGAACTAAAACATGTAATAAAATCTTGATAAATGATATTTGGATGATAAACCGGGGACTTTAAAATCTTACGTTCTTCTATTTGTAAACATCATCTCAAAATACTGTAATATTTTTGCAGCATTTGAATAATTATTTATCGGAAAATGGGTTGTTCAATTTTTGTTTGTTGTTGAGGTGAAACCAACTAATTTAACAAAATGTAAAAGACATCATCACAATTCAAGAAAAGTAAGACAGCTGACAAGATAACATTACCAATATATTCCTTTATATATGAAGCAAGTTCAAATTAATATTACAGCTTAAGTATATGGAACTAGCTGTTAAGTTTTAAGTTACAAACCTGGTGTTCCAGCAAGTAAAATATGAACAGAAACATGAGCAAACTCCTGTGCAACTGCCAACAAACCATTCGCACCAGAGGGGTCTGTATTTATCACTGCACTCATGTCCAAGATTATATAGTCTGCCTGTAAACAAGGCCTATGTGAACACTTTCATAGAATGCAGATGTAGATAAGTAAAAAAAGTGAATAAAACTTAGTATTGCTTTATCAAATGAATTTAAATAATTTTAGAGTTATATTTTGAAGTTGTAGAGTAACATTGTTTTTACTTTAGGTTAAATGTTAAATGGTGTCCGAAATTTTCTGTCTAGAAATATATATAGGTATAAATATAAGATTTTTATAGAAATAGATGTGAATATATTCTTTGCGAGCACTCTTACATCTTTGGGCTAGGCCCAGTACCTCGTTGTATTTGCGGGTCCCTCCCTTTCAATTCTAACGAAATTGAGGTATGAATAAATTTTAATCGTGAAAAAATCTAGCTTTAATATTTATTGTTTAAGATTTCTTATAAATACATTTTTTTTACAATTTCTAATAGTTAAATTATAATTAGGTTAGGCCCTTTATATTGAACCAGAATGTGATGCTCTGTTTCCTTCGGTATATTTAGAATAATTGTTTTGATTTTGAAAACAACTCAATATGAAACCTTTGAATATGATTGCTGTTGTATTGGCAGAGAAAACTTGAATGACCTATATTACATGTTAATTTGTCTTGCTTTCTTCAATGAAAATTCCTTAATGACTCAGAAAAGCCCAAAGTCGATGCTACAAGATGGTCAGTGGCTAAGCAATGCCAACAAGTTCAGACGAACATGATTCATTGACACTCTTTCCAGATCTTAAAGTATTGCCCAGCTGCTGAATGCCCGCTCTGCTGTTGCCACGATCTCCGGGACGGTGGAAAATATGTGAAGAAAGATACAAACGCTCATGATAACCAATTTGTGATTGAAATTCTGAAACGTCATGATAGTGTTTTTCGTCACTGGATGAATTGTGTCTATTCTCTATGAACATAATTATTGAGCCTCTGATTGTTTTTTAGTAACACTTCCTTAATGAGAATGTCCCATCTTGTTCGTGCTTTGGAAAAGATCAAGAATTTTATACTGGTTTCTTTTCTTGTTTTGCACCACAAACCTAAAAATAAGTACTTTTTCTCTTGACATGTAATATCTGGTGTTGCATCAACAATTAATCGAAAGTATAGGTTGAGGCGAGTGGGCGCTGGTGGATGGTTGAAATAGCGAAACTTACAGAGTTAGGGGTACGCCATTTTGCCCATGCCTTGAATCACTTTCCACGGTAACCAATAATGATTTGTTCACCAACTCACTATTCACTAGACCATATGCTTAGGAACCAGCTTTGATGCTATCAGATAATTTGGACTAAGTTCTAATTATACACTACCTTGTTGTTAAACTTGCATTTACTTTAATTACCCGTACCGTTAGCCTTGCAGGCCATGATACCGGTTTGCACAACACTACACTTCTTTAGCCGGCCTTACTAAGTTGTAACCCCATCCTTACTGATCGCCATTTGTACCCATGACTAGCCGGACGTAATTAATTATTATACACACTAAATTAATATTTTATATTGGCGTCCGAAACGATTTTATACGGAGAGCTCGGCGGGAACTTGTGTCCGCTTGAATCCTAGTTTAGCTCTGCTCTCTTCCTACTCAGCGCAAAGGTCACGTGTCCCGAACCACGTGACCTACATACTGCAATATGTCCATAGCATGGTGGCGTCACTGCAAGAGCGTCATAATCTTAATCACCACAAAGAGATATAAACTTGTTTTTCTCTTCCATGATGAATAATGAGCTCAGCCTTTTATTGTTTTCCTTTCTAGTTAGAGTTGTTATTCTGGCTAAATGTTGTTTGGTGATTTCATCAAATTTCAGTAAAACTTCAAGGAAACCTGGTATGGTTTAGTTTGTCTGACCGAGTTTTATAGTGTATATATAATACAAAAAATGACAAGTGAAGCTAATGTTGAAACAATTGTATACATTTTCAAATATCTTATTAGGTACCAGTACTTTATAAGAAAACTAACTGCATTTCAGGTTTTTTAACCTCAGTACAGCGGAACCAGCCCTGATTTTATGTTATTTCTTAAATAGAAATATACAGACATAACAGATCACTCAAAAAACATTTTGAGCTAGTAAACTAATGGTTTTAACTCAAACCTCATTCTTTCACACCAGATTAATTTAGGGAATTTTTTCAAAACTATGTCTCAAAAGTGAAATTTTGTAGACGATATGATTTTAAAAAATTTAATAAACATAAGTTTAGTAATACAGTAGAATCCCGGTAATTTGAGTCTCGATAATTCGAGGTTCCGTATAATTCGAACCACAATAGCATTGAATGTGACCATGCATTGTGACACATTCTTGCTGCTTAAAGGATACCGATCTTTAAATTTTTGTTTTCGAATGAATCTGTCAAGAGCGTTTGTACAATAAGTCACCGGTATAAATGCTTAACATTTTTTAAGTCATGTTCGGGGAGGAAAAAAATAACCGTAACGTTGTTCATATAAGTGGGATAGAGTTATGCACAGTACAAGTGTCAATAAAAAATATGATTGTTCTGTTCTGTTTACAAAAGGTTTTGTCGAGATTTAACAACAGACAGAGATTGGGCAGAGCATCAATGAGAAACTACAGCATCGTTACCTAGAGAATTCTCGGAAAGCAAAATTCTTTGAAACCGGTACCGTATCTAGAATTACAAAACGTGTACAAACACGTAAGTCCTGCCCCCTATGTCCAGCCCCCTTTCTACCAGACAGTGACCTATTTATCCAGCGATCCCTTTCACAGCACAAGATTTTATTTTTACTGTTGAAAAATAACTTCGAATTAAAGAAGTTGACTTCGAATTATCCATAGTTTTTTTACATTGTTATCATATAAAGTTCAAGGGACCGAACCGAAACTTCGAATTAATGATAATTTCGAATTAAATACATTCGAATTATCCAAGTTTTACTGTATGTACAAAAATAACATCGAAACAGACTTTTCTCGACACTGCCGTATCCCCCTGGCGTGACATCGCAGCTCGTAAACGTTGCAGTGTAGTTAAACAAAAAACTATTTATGATTTCATTAATAAGTAAGTTTCTATTTTTTACTGTGTATAAAATTACTTTTTTACCTCAGTGTTCAATACAATATTAGTGTATATTTAATAAAACTTAAATTTTGTTGGAGATATGAGGACTATAAATAGTAGTTTTAACTTAACCTCTACATATTCTGTGTAATTCGAGTTTTTCACAATCCGATGTACTCTCGGTCCCATTCAACTCGAAATATCGGGACCCTACTGTACATCATTTTAAAGGTCTTGTTACTAAATTTTCTAATGATATAAATTATTTTTATTAATTTTCCGAGTTGTAATGGTTTGCGTTTTAGATTAAACATGGGTTCTTTGAGAAATAATGAGTAACTACATAGTACCTGTTTGATTTGTGCATCAATTGGTTTTACTTTAGGTGAGAATGATGTTTTCTTCGCTATCTCTCTCTTTGGGTATCTGCCTACTATTTTGTATACTTGTTCCTTGAAATATGCTTGATTTGTAAAGTTAAGATTGCCACTGCAGTGTATTATACAAACATTACTGACTGATTCAACCTGTTGACATAGTACCAGCTTATGTAATATTTTAATAATCATTTAAACCCTACTTACCTGTCTTAAAATCTGTACAGAAAGTTTTTACACATACAAATACCTCCCCTATTGAACAATTTGTTAACTCTTTTGAGGTAAAGGCAAGCATACTCAAAGAACATCAAAATTATAATATTATGTTTAAATTGAGCACAATCTTCTGCCAATCGTAGGATAGGATTGACAGAATATTAATTATATTCGTTGATACGTTTTGGATATTCTCTTGATATGGTGTGAAAATAAGACAGCACTAGGATTGGCAAAGAGTTGTACTCAACTTATGCATCGTAGATCCTGGCTGATATATAATTATTCTTATAGTAATATTACACTTATTTAATAGTAGTAATAACTTTTTAAGATAATCATAACCTAGATTTGAAATAGATTCCAAAAACTATTAACTGAAATCGCTTATTTAAATACATGCCATGTGATTTCATAATTTCAACTAAACAATTACTTCACATTAATATAAATTAGCAATATTTTTTTTACAAACGATTATCTATATATTCAACAAATGGATCAGAGAATTAAGTACAATGCAATTATTTTAATTTTAAACAATTAGCTGTGATTTTAAGATGAAAAACACTGGTGGGCTCTTGCCATGTGAAATCAACTTCTTTCCAACTAGACATGGCGTTTTCATGGATTTGAATCAAGGACCTTGCAATTTTGAGTTGGACATGCTCAGGGCAATGCCATAGCCAGGAAAATTTTTCGGGGGGAGGGGATCCTGACCGGCGATTTGAATTTAAACCCTTTTAACACGTTCACTGCTAAGGAAGCACATGTGAGATTGACACTGAACACTATGAGAAGCAGCCGACGCACAGTGCATCGCAAGCCAACTCCAAATTGGGAGAATTCTCAATACACAATGCATTCCGTGCTTCACACGCCAATCCCCGTACTGGGAGAATTCTCAATACACAATGCATTGCATGTTTTGTTAGAGGAAAGTATTTTTGTTGAACCTTCATAGTTTTCTTATTTAATAGATCAGATAAAGCTCACAAGAGAGTAATGCTGTAACCTACTGCATCCATGTGTATTGTACGATGTAGTTTAATCAAGCAAATCTAAATATTAGTACCATATGCATGCAATGCACAATGATGTAAAATATGTTGCTAGATCCTCTGATGTGTTGCCTATTTTATAATTTAACTTGCACTTTTTAAACCTAGTATTAATTTTTACTGCTAAATTTCGGGAATTCGGGGGGGGGGGTTATAACCCCCTAACTCTCCCCCTGGCTATGGCCTTGGCTCAGGGCTATGGAAAGATAGTCAGGACTTGGACCACTATATTGTACATTGTTTCCATGCATTTTCAATGTTTCTGATTGAAAAGTAAAATGTAACATTTATTTATGATATTACTAATGATATGTTTTACGATTGATATATGACACTACAGTACTTTGTTTTTATTAAGTATTTTTTTCTTATTTCACATTTTTAAAATTATATATGAACAAAATAATAAACATTTCTTAATAGCAATTTTGGTTTAAAATATCATACAAATTATTAAAAGATTTTTTATTAAATCTGGACTCTCATGATAACTCTGAGTTCGGGTAATGATCACCGACACCCCTCTTGTTTGGCCTGGTACGCTAACTCCTCAGCAACATAATCAATAACAAAAAGTGAAAACACATTTCTTTCTTGGTAAAATGAATAAAACAAATGCCTAATTAGGACATTGTCATTATAGTAATTTCTCCCAATGCACTTGGAATCAGCAGTGGCTGTGACTTGACTGGGTTTTTAAGTAAGTATTGTCAAAAAATTACTAAAATAAGCTAAATGTTTGCAGACATGATTGTGCATCCAAAACTGCAATAACCATTATTTTTTAGGGAGCAGTATTTATTATTTAATGTCATGAATCAGACCGTAAGTAGCAAGTAGCCAGGGAACAGTCGCCAAGTTACTGTATACAAACTATAGGTCCAAGGCAAGAATAGCCTGAGTAATTTCTATTTAGCTCGTGACTCATGATACGAAGTATGTGTATTGTTTATCGTTGGCAGATAAGTAATGCTATCAACCATCAACCATGAGTGGAAAGTACTCAGGGTTGCAAATGAGGATCAATAATATAATTCCAACAGCTGACTATGTACATTGTGCTGCTCACAACCTGAACCTTGTCCTTAACGATTCAGTCTCCAATATCTCTGAGGTAAGTCAGTTTTATGACTTAGTTCAACAAATATATGTCTACTTCCACTGAAGTCTACCTCTTTGGCAAAGCCTAACTAAAACTATGGAAGAGGAGTCTTTGAAAAAAAAGTTGAAGGTTAAAAAGTATGCCCTACGAGGTGGACGTCACGACATGATTGTCTCTTGGCGATGAAAAACGACATCCAAGCTACAGTCAAATGTTTGACCAAAATAATTCTGTTTAGTGAAAAAAAGAGGTGCATGAAGCTGTAACTTTGAGAAAACACATTGACTCGTTTGACTTCATTCTAATGTTAACCATTTGCAAAATTTTGAATGCTATTAATACGGCCTCGCAGAGTTTGCAGCATAAGTCAGTGTCAGTGGATCTGGACAAAGCCTGTTACTTTTTGAACCGAGCAATGAAAAGTGTACAAGAGTTAAGGGCAAATTTCTCAGAGTTTCTTTCTGAATCAACGCAGTTTGCACAAAGTTGTAATATATCTACTGAAATGAAGAAAACTCGACAGAGAATTGTGAAGCTTTTTTTTGATGAACTATAGCGTCTGATCATAGAATTGACAACCCTGTAAAATTATTTGAATTAAAATATTTAATGCCTCATTGAATATTGCAATTAATCAGATACAAAACAGGTTCTCTAGTTTACACTAGAGATGGTTAATGGTAGCCGAAAACTTTTCTTTTTTTGAGGTCGGAAAACTTGACAAAACTTCCTAAAAAAAAGATATTACAGAAAAAGCAATTGTCCTCATAAATAAGTATCCTGATGACATCAATGACCAGCTAACGGGAGAAATATTGTCGTTCAGGTCATTGTTATCAGATGAGATTGCCGCAAAAAAAAACTGTCAGAGATATAGCAAAACTGCTGATTGAAGAAAATAATTTGCTCTTAAGTAGCTTTCCAAACCTTGCCTCAACGGTGCAACTATACCTCACCCTACCAGTGACGATTGCAACGGCAGAAAGAAGCTTTACAAAATTAAAGCTTATCAAGAATTATTTGAGAAGTACTATAAGTCAATCAAGACTTAGTGATTTGGCGACAGGAAACAACAGGTGACTTAGTATTGAACAACAGGAAACACGAGAAATTAATGTAGATAAAATTGTGAAAGAGTTTCTTCTTTTGAAAAAACGCAGATTAGGTCAACTTCAATAACTCAGTTTGTATGTGGCTGTAAAACTATGATAAACTGTCTCTACTGACAGTATTTAAATTATTCAACCATAATTTTTTTTAATATTAAGTGATCTAGTGATTGTGTAAATAGTTCAATTACCTAAATAACTTATAAACGATTGCCATACAATGAACAAAACTACAAAATTCTCAGTTTAAAGCATTGGCATTGGATAAACAAAGGACACGAGATAATCCAAAAAGTATATACTAGAAAGTGACCAGTGCAGAATGGATTTTTGGTAAGTTCATAATCTTATATAAATTGATAATAAGTGACTTATTTACAGCCGTGAAAACACAATCACTTGGATTTTTCTAATAATACTAATTTATTTGTTAAAATAATAATCTAATCGCATTAATAATATTACTGGTTCATTTAAGAGGAATACAAATCTTATTACTATATGTTTTTATGACGAAAATTAGTTAAAACCAATAAGAGTGTTTTAGACCAGTTTAAATCGTACTATTAACAATACATTTATTTCTTTGTATGAAATATAAATTATTTTATTTATTAAATTTACTTTAATTAATACTTAACATATTCTGTAATAATTATCTCATGTCTCAGTAGTAGGTTTTTAATTCGTTCTTGGAGCGCGAGTGTAAGAATAACGTATACCAAAATTGTATATTTTATTTTATATCGGACATCCTTTAGGCCGAATGTCTCGGTTAATGAATAAATTAACCCGTTAACTCGTCAATAGTAATAATGGTTTTAAAGATATTATAGGGGGAGGGGGCCCGATGAACAAACTTGCGGGGGGGCCCGCGGGTTCTTATCGCCGCCACTGGGAATCAGCTGTTCCGTACTTCTTTCAATGTAGTTAAAGGCCTTTTATACTTTCAGTTATATTGAACATGTCATATTATGCTCTATATATTGAAAGGAAAACTGAATTAATATTTAAATATTGTGTACACCCTCATGCTAAATAGTTTATTGTACAGTTTTCCGAGTTTCAACTAATGAGTTAAGTTTAAAACCAAAATCTTGCACAATTAAAAGTGTTAATCATGGCTGCAGAAAATCATAAAAGATTTTACTTTTAGTATTTTAATTTATTTGTAGTTTGAAGGAAAAAAATGGTACAACTGTAAACTTTTAGTTTTGAGTTGGCCTTTGTAAAAAAATATTGTGTAGAAACATATGAAATGAAAACCTATTCAATTAATGTGTATATTTTTATTAATGACCTTCGTCTCTCTGTAGATACGGTACCACTTTACACTGTATTTGGAAACCATGTTACAGATTTAAACATAATCTTTTAAATCTTCATTAAACATACCTTGTTGTACCTCCCAGGATCAACATAGATTTCTGTATTTGGCAAACGAGCTAAAGCATATAATTTAGGTCTTACTCCTTGGAAGTAGATCATAACGTTTGAAAAAATTACTCCAACCAAGAGTCCAATATCTACTTCAACTATAATAACTGTTAAATATGTGACGATCCAGAGGAGTCCATCCATCGCAGAGAGCTTCCATATACGAAAAATCCCTGTAACTTGGCATAACATTCCTCTTAAAGCCACAACGATCAAGCCTGCCAAGATAGCCTGCAAAATAATATCAAATTTAATGCCAATAATTAATGGAATAAGAATAGCTTTTTCCTTTGTACTTTAACCCTATTTTTAACATTAGTTTAACATAACTATTTTGCATTTGTTTTGTATTATAAATAGTTCAAAAAATTAGAAAAAAATTATATTGTCTATTTGTTGATAACCTTGAGGCTTTGAAAAAAAAAAATATATTTTACTTTTTTTTTTTTTTTTTTTTAATCATGAAAAAACCAGTAAAGGTCTGACAGGCCCCCCTTGTTACTTCCTGGAACCTGATCCAGATTTTTTTCTGATTACGGTTTCATACATTTTTAAGCGTAATCATATTAGTTTTCAAATAAAAGCTATCTAAAAGCATTTGTTATAGTCTCTGACAATATTTTATCCACAGTGGAAAAATAATGAAAACAATTGGAGACTTCTGTTTCTACGACAACTTTCACTTTAACTAATGAAACCTCAAGTAAAAAAAAGAGGTAATAACTTCGCTGGCCTAAGCAAAACAGTAGTTAGTGCCATGGAATCGGTTCTTGAAAAGAAGCTAGAGTACAGAGCAGCTCATGTACCTGTACCGAATCCTCATGAAATGAAACGAGGAAGATGCCATATTTGTGTTCGTGTGGCGACATAAAAACAAATGAAGTACGACAAACTTGGAAAATCAAAAGTATACTGCTCCAAGTGTCACAGACATGTCTGTGGACAACACAGCATGAAGACAATAGTGTATAAAAGATGTGAAGAGGCATTAAGTAGTTATTCTAAATAAACTCAAATTTATGATTTAAGATAAATATATAAATCATCATATAAACATCATATTATATATCATGTTAGCCTAAGCTTTAAGGCCTATGAAAAAACTAATATCTGTGTTTTATGTCTTGATTTAGTTTTATTACTTATTATTTAATTGTGTGAAGCATATACTAACTGTAAAATAAAGTTTGTATTCAGTTTAATGTGGTATTTTAAATATGGGCCTCTGGGGCCCCTCCCTTGGTCCTCCATGAAATAATCTAACCCTTGGTCCTACTGGGGTTAATGCCAAAAAATAAAAATTAGTTGGTTTTATAAAATGAAGGACATTGATCAAAAATGTAAATACCACATAAAGTACTAAACTTAAAAATAAGTTTTTGAAGGTTTAGTAAAGATTTCATTTTTTTAAATTGCTACTTTTTTAGGATATGGTTCTGCTGAGTTTGGATTGTATTTACATTGTCCGACCATCATATTATAAGGTCATTTTAATTTGTAATAATAAAAAGATCTTTATCTAATTTTTTCCTTCAGTTATAAATTTGTATTTTTTAGAATTTGATTGTGTTCAGTAACTCTGTACTAAAACCAGAAAAAAATTTTAAATTAACTATTGTGATCTTTCTAAAAAGGTATATTTTATCTTGTTGATTAATAACCTCATCCAAGATATTATAAAAATGAAAACACTTAAATTAAAACAAAACATTACGAATACCTGAATAGTGTACGGTTTGATGAATCCTTAATAGAAATTTTAGTTTTGTAAAAGCTATGAAAATGTTTAACTGATACAGGGAAGAAAGACAAACAAATTACCCTTGGAAGTGGTTCGAAAATCCGAGCAAATGAAGTTAGAACTCCAATCAGAACGACACCGCAGACAACACTGCTTAGTTGAGTTCGACCTCCTGCAGCTTCAAGAATAACGCTTCGTGATAGTGATGCACAAAACGGCAAACATGACAAGAATGAGCCCAGAAAGTTACCAGCACCCTGAAATTAAACCATTGAGAAAATGTGAAACATTTTCTTCAAAACTGCTATTTTATAATGTTACAATGATTTAAAAGCCCCTATATTTTAAATATACTTGTAGCTTTCTACTAAAAAGTTATTATGTTCGAGCTGTGGTAAAAATATCCAAACTTTAGACAAAAAATCTGGATGTCCCCTCAAGTTCCCAACATTTTTCTCTACAACTCCTCTCAAGTTCAGTAGACCTTTCTAACTGAATCCACAGAAAGTTCTACATTTTGTATTTTGTAAATGAGTTAGAAATTAATAAAATTTTCAAGAAGAAGTAAATTTGAATGAGATAAATAAAACCAGAAAAGCTAGGGAAATGAACAGTTTTATATTTATAATAGCAATTTTAAGTATAAACACCAAACATTATTTAAACTCTTCAAAGGAAAATAACTATAAAGTAGAGGAAGATTCTGAATTTCAGATGAATAAAGCAACTATTTTACTTTGTATAAGAGTAATTTTTATATCTTATAAAATCTTATACTAAAATTGAGTATATAGAATAATTGAATAGTATAAACAAAGTTTAACTTTATCAATAATTCAATAATCAGATACATTATTGAAAAAACTGAATTTATAAAAACTAATGATATGGGTACTATCATAAAGTTTAAATAATTTGCATAAGTATTCATAAAACCTTAAAATTAAACTGTTCTAAATTAGTGACAATAAAATAGCTATCTGGAGGAAATACCAACTTTTGATCATTCCGTGTTTAAAAACTCTGTAATATGACCAGAAAATAAATTCTTTAAGTTCAGGGATTTATATACAACTTATAAGACTTTTATAAAAATGATTTCCTCTATGGCAAACTTTTCAATTTTTTCCCATAATTTCTTTATTCTAGATTTTCTTAAGGATGGCATTCAAGACAGTGCCAATAAGCTTGACAACTAATTTGTCCTTCCTAATTTTTTTTTGCTATCTTGAAATGGCTTTTAGTCTTTTCTGCTGAACAACTTGCAACACAAAACGATACAAGTATGAAGAAAAATACAAAAATTTATTTTTATTCATCTTTCATTTTTCTCTTGCAATTTTCAAAGTTTCATTATGTGATATTACTGCCATTTGTGAGATCCAAGAAAATGAACTGCCAGAGAATCTTTCATTGACTCTTTGATAATCTATTATGTGAAAGTTAACTTCCACTTTGATCTATCTTCTTAAGTGGATCATCTATTAATTTCATCTATAAACCTCGTACCTTTTTTATTATTCGCATACGCAAAGCAAGATAAAATCATTCACTTTGCTCCGCTCCGACTTACTTTACATTTTGACAAGTTTAGTTTTGATTTCAGCAATAATTTTTGATACACTGCTATAGTAATTCTGTTTGATTACAGAATTATTGTGATAACACTTTGAAATTAGCCGAGATAGCCATGTATTGTGCAAATGTTTTAAAAATCAGTAATTTGTTTCCTTTATTGTATCATAGCTAATGACAACTGCTTGTAATGCATAATTTCTGCTTAACCATCTTGTAGTTTGCTCTCTTTTGAGTCTTTTTTTGTTTGAACCGTTGTTAAAGTTTGTAGTGAAACGATTGTAACGCTTAACATGAAGATTTTATAGTTCATATATATAATCTAAAACTTTATCTTGTCCTTGGAACTGGCGATACAGATGATAACAATATCAGCGACAGACTCACGGAAGGTCACAGATGTTTATGAAAAGTAATGTTTTTAGTGATATCAATAAAAAAATGGAATAACTTCCTATAGTGAAATTTTTATAATAGCATGAAACAGTAGTATTTTAAAAAAATTCAGAGATAAACTATTTACTTATGAAAAAAATATGTACATACTACGCAACAATAAACGTTTTCTTAATAAATAATTATTGGTCTAAAAACTTCCATTCTGAAAATAAAAAAAAAGTTCTTTTCCAAAAATTCTTAAAAAAAATTTGTTTTGGTTTTGCGTTATGATACCTTCTTCACTGTGAACCCTGCTCTCTATAAGATAGAGTTTACATACACATCTACTTCTTATTTATAATATAAATTTACCTGTGCTAACAATTCTTGATTGGGTTCAATCTCATAGTCAAGTTTTTGGGCAAATATCAGGGCCATTGAGATAGAAATAACATAAGCAACAATTGCAATGACGAAGCTATCGAAAGCGATGGACGGCAATAGAGCCATTGGTGGTACCTTAAATACAGGCAATCTGCATACAAGAAATAATTTATTTAGATGGAAGCAGGGTAATTAAAACAGATAGATTTTAATTTTAAATCTAATCAACGGATGTTTAATTATAATATATGTTTATTTTACAATTAATTATGGATGTTTATTTTGTGTTTTTGCAATACAAAAACGTATACCAAGGATTATTGTCTATGAGAATTTAGGTCTGAATATAATTATTTATATACCATATACAGTAATACCCCGATTTACACTACCCCGTCTTACGCGAATCCGGAGTTACACGATTCGTCCTCGAGCGTTCTTAAAGCTTCCCTTTTTGAATACTGGTTTGGTCATCACTTCATACCTGAAGTCGAACTTTATTGCCAATCTAAACAAATCCCATTTAAAGTGATAATATTAATCGACAACAGACCAGGTCATCCTCCTGCTATTTTAATTAATTACGACCCACGCGTTAAAGTTGTATTTTTACCACCAAATACAACCAGCTTGCTTCAACCGATGGACCAGTGAGTCATCGAAACATTCAAAATTTATTATACGAGACGATCGTATAAGACATGAGACAAAACAATGAGCTCTCTGTCAAAGACTTTTGGAAACAATTCAATGTTTTACATGCCGTGAGAATCATTGGACAATCTTGGAATGAAGTTTCACAAAAAAATTTAAATGGCTGTTGGAAAAAACTGGGTCTATTTTTTTTCACCACTGAAATTCAGACGGAATCAGCGCCAGACTTTGATGAAATTGGTAATGTGATTGAAGAAGTTGTCGACCTTGCCAGACAAATAAATTTAGAAGTGGATAGTGTTGCCATTCAAGAACTGTTTTATTCACACAATCAGGAGCTGATAATTGATGAGCTCATAGAAATGGGTGGGCAAGAGCAAGACATTGAAGAACCTGATTCTTTAGACCCAGTCCAATTAGAAGATCGAATGACAGTTGGAAACTTGACAGAAGGCCTCAGTTCAATTGAAAAAGGGTTACAAATCTTGGAAAACTTAGACTCCAACGAAGAGCGCATTTCTGCTACAAAACAAGGAATAAAAAATTTATTAGCGTGCTACAAGGAAATTTTGCCTGAGAAGAAAAAACGTTGATCCGTCAGACGAGTTTGCTGGATTTTATGAAGCCTTCTACGTCAAAATAATCAAAATAACTTCGTGTTAAATTTTTTTTGCAATTAATAATATGTAATATAATTTGTTGTACGGTACTGTAATATCTAAGATTTTATTATACATTTTTCTTCTAAATTATTGTTTTCCATACAGTCTTATCCCAATTATATACTGTATTATATAAACATAATTTGTATGTATTTATATGCAAAATTGTACCCCGACTTATGCGAATTCAACTTACACGGAAATCGCTCGGTCCCATCTATAGCGTAGGTTCAAGGTATTACTGTACATAAAATTGGTTAACCCTTTGAGGGGTGGCTTGTTTTACGCTCAAAGAGTAATCACGTCGTACAACGTGATCCTACGTTTTTGCTCAAAGGAGTAATCTCGTCATATGACGTTCCTGGTTGTCATGGGAACGAGTTTCTATTACGACTCAAACGGTTGGTTATTTCACCACTAGAGTGTAAATCTGTACTGTAAAAGTGTCTTTGTAGTAATATTTGCTACTTTATTCCGCTAGAATGTGTGGGCATGACATTGTGTTCACGAAACTGTCACATCGCTTTGTTTGCTTCTTTCTTCTGTCCTACGAGTTTCTCAGTTTCTCACTTTGTTCACTACTTTGTTTGTGAGCTGTTTGTTGCTACAGGTTTGTGTTGTTGTTTGATTTCTTAATTATAAATTTATATCTCTTTTATTTTAAAGTTAAATTATTAGGTTTTACAAACTTTGAAGTGTTTTATAAACTGTGAGAATAGACCTTGATTTTTTAATCATTTTAAAGCAAATAAATGTGTTAAAAACCATTTCAAAGTTGTAAATGTGTTAAAAATGGATATAATAAACAATATTTAATAACTATGATTTAAAAAAATTCTTACTCTGGAAGCATATCAAAATGTGAGATTTTCCACGTCCACGCAGAACAAATGAAATCACGTCATATGACGCGAATACCCCTCAAAGCGTTAAACTGTGTAGATTTTAGTAACTGTTCAGAATCATTAAACTGTTGTATGTATCCTTGTTCTTCTGGTGAATCGTGGTACAGTCGTTTCACAACCAAGCACGTTGTAGGTACACGAAACACATTAAATGTCATAAAACACAACACACTTAATTCTGTGTCCATTGAAAGGTCGTAATAAATTAAACACATCAAAAATGGTACACATAAAAGATCATAGTGTATCAATGTATTATGACAGACAAGTAAGAACAGAATAAAATATAAAATTCAATGATATAATCAACTATTTTGAAACATTTGGGTGTGTCTTCTACAGCACTGCAATGTCAGGGGTCTGTAATAAAAATCCGACAGTTGGTAAATTATAAAAGGAAACATTCAATGAATATTTTACATTTTATTTATATTTTTTATCAGAAAATGGCTTCATTCCAAGCATTTCTAGTACATTTTATAGTTTAACATTTTATGAATAAGTTAGTAAAGTGGTCATAATAAAACACTTTTATTTTGTTCATTATAGTACACAATTTAATTAAGCAACTATTCATATTATATTTTAGTAGTAGGCCTAGTTCCATACTGAAATTACTTCTTACAATATGTTATTAAATTTGATTAGCGATTTACTTAATTTTATCAAGGTGCATGAGCGCCCATATGATATTTTCTAGGGGCCCCCTAGACCGAGGTGGGGCTTAACACCTTCACTGCTAAGGACGCACATGTGAGCTTGACACTGAACACTATGAGAAGAGGCCGACGCACAGTACATTGCACGCCAACCCCCATATTGGGAGTATTTTCAATACACAGAGCATTGCAGCTTATGCTTGAACTCTTATAAAAGGGGGGGGGGGGCGTGGTATGGGCTCCCATGTCAAGGTGCAATTGAATCATATTTATCATTTCTGTAGGTTTGGGTTAAACGTTTACTTCAGAAACGATTTATATCTGAAAGAAATTAATCTACCTTGCGGAATTTGTATTTGGTATTATACGTCGATGGGGCGGTAGTTATTTTCAGATTAGACCCCTGACTTGTAAAAGGCACACACAAATGTTTGATACAAATTAATCCTGGATTGTTCGTCACTTCGTTCTTTACTTAGTCGTGTAAAGAAATAATTATTTGTGCCTTGCGGACATTTCACGGAAAATTAATAACTTTCAAAATATCTTTGTCAGAGATATAAAATGTTTCAATGATAAAAGGTCTGCTATAGTGGTGGCCATCTTGGATTTTTAACCAGTAAGAGCAATGTTAAATTTAAAACCATTTATTTTGTTTATTTTTTATCATAAAATTGTTTTCAAGGTCTTATTTTAACCACAGTCACAATACACATCTGTTTTGCATTTTACATTTAATTTTTTTTTTAAATTTGTCACTTAATTGATATTTAACTACCAAGTTTGAACTTTTTTCCTTACATTTTCACAATAAAAAATGTATAACTAAAAGTGAATTGCATGCCGGATCAACAATTTCATAAAGAATATTCAGTTTTTTTTTTCGGATCTCAATTACAAAAGAAGGATCTATAAAATGGTTTTAAATGAGACAAGGCCGTAGCCAGGGGGGCTTAGGGCGGTCAACCCACCCCCCCCCCAAATCCCGAAATTTAGCAGTAAATATTAATGCTATGTTTAAAAAGTGCAAGTTAAATTATAAAATAGACAACACAACAGAGGATCCAACAATATATTTTACATCATTGTGCATTGCATGCATATGGTACTAATATTTAGATTTGCTTGATTAAACTACAACGTACAATACATATGGATGCAGTAGGTTACAGCCTTACTCTCTTTGAGTTGTGAGCTTGATCTGATCTATTAAATACGAAAACTATGAAGGTACAACAAAAATACTGTACTCTAACAAAACAAAATCATTCATCATTCTTACATTCTACATATTTTACATGGGTAACTATATCAACATTTTTAAAATAAGCATGGAAATTGGTGTTTAATACGTTCACTGCTACGCAAATTTCGTATTTCCTATGCTAGGATCGAACCTTTTATTTTTTATAGCCTAAATGAGTAGAAATTACTTTATTTTTTATTTTTGAACCTTCCTACATAATAATTACTAATATTTTAAAGCGGACGCACATGTGCGTCCATAGCACATAGGCTTAAAATTGGCGTACGAAGCAATACCACCTTGACATGGGCGCCCATACCACACCCTCCCCCCTTTTACAAGAGTTCAAGCATGAGCTTCAATGCTCTGTGTATTGAAAATTCTCATAATACGGGGGTTGGCGTGCGAAGCAAGACATGTGCGTCCTTAGCAGTGAACATGTTAAAAGGGTTTAAATTCAAATCCCCAGTCCTGACCTGACCCCCCCCCCCCCCAAAAAAAAACCTTTTCCTGGCTACTGCCTTGAAATGAGGCAATGTCAAAGCGGTCAGCTACAAGAAATTTCACTGTTTAGACACAGCTATAGCGTGAAGTGCTGGAGTCGCCCGTAGCTTTCTGTTTTACTGGAGTAGACCTTTTTAAGCACTAATCACTGAAAAGGAAATATTTTTATTATTTATAGTTTTTACCCGGTTCAGAAATGAATTTGAACGTTTTAGAAAAGATGGTAAAATCTATGTTTTTATTTCATTTAAATACTTTCTAAATGATTAACAACTGAAAAATATAGTTTACAAAAATAAATACACAAAACAAGATGAAAAATTCAATAATGTGCTATAATAGTAAAATAATCTGATAGTTTACTATGATTGTACTTTATTTTTCCTGTGCTGTAATTTAAGAACAATTTAATTTTGTTAATCATATATTTAACTAGATAAATTTAATTATTTTAAGATCTTTAATAAATATTAATCAGAAATTAAATCTCTTAATTTTAAATCCTACAAGATTATTAGGTGAGTCAAAGAATCTATGTTAACTCATACATCAGTGAATTTTGGTATGTATTGTTTGACCAAACTGAAAACTTCTTAAGGCGCATCAAGCACTTTTTGGATGAGATAAAATATATGAACTCGCGATACGCACTTTATTAAAGTGAGCCGCTTTGCGTTTTTTATTTCATCAATGATTTCTTCTACTTTGTTGATTTACACATTTACTACGATAAACCAGAAGTTTAATGCAACAGCTGATAGTAAAAGAAGAAGAAATCGATGAAATAAATTAGGCTGTGATAAATTCAAAGGCTTAATTTACCCTTAGCTGTTGATTTAGTCTTGTCTCGCTACCGATGAAATGTACATTGTGCTTCCTCGTTGTGTTAAAATAGTTTTCTTCATAATACCTCTGAAATGGACATTGCACTTCCTAATTTTGTAAGTTTTGTTAAATTAGTGTACTTGGTGGTACAGTACCTCTAAAATAATCAAATTTAACCAACGATTTATATTCATGACCGTTTTCACTTCTGTCGGTCGTTGCACAAATTCTTTCTTCTTTTTTTAATTTTTTGTCTATTTCTATGACACTCATAATACTTTTTCGAACGTCATGTTATTATGTAAGCTTTGCAACATTTTAACATGTTCACAAGTTTTGGTAACCCAAATCATTCAGTTTTTACAAGTGAGCACGAAACAACCATCACCTGATTAAATGATCACTGATCAGAAATTATTTCTCTTGACAGCTTTAAACTTCACTATAATAAGATAAAAACATATGTAAGTAAATGAGTTTAAAAATTAAAATATATTGCGTAAAATCTTACCCAACAGCAATGGGACCAACTGTAGTCAAATTAAATCTTTCTGAAATTTTTAAAAACTGTGCTGCAGCAGTTCCTAACAATAATATGATAAGCTCTACCGGAACTGGTACAATCGATCTTTTACTGACCCAAGGCTAGAAAAAAGATGGTTGAATTGAGAAATCATATTCTGTTACGACATGAAAAAACACATTTTAGTATTTAATCACAATTAATTATATTACATTGATCGCTAACCTGTGTTTAGTAGATCTTGTATCAGTGCATAATATATTTTAAATGAAGTAACTTTACAAAAGCCGACAAACAGTATAGTAGGCCTCCAGATAAATGAATTGTTTTAAATACAAAATTCTTGCAATCATAACCATTATTTCAGAATAACTAGACAATAAAGTTGTCACATATAATAAAGTTGAAGGTATATCACATTTCCTGCCAAATTCTGAACCGTCAAAATTGTACACATCATGCAGTTTTTGTATCGCCTTTATCAAAACATCTGATGATAATTTGTTTTCTTATATGTTCATGTTTACCTCTAAATTTGAACGATTTCAGAAATACAAATGTTTCTTCTATTCAAGTACTGTATTGATTTCTTTTAAATTAGACAATAACATTTTAACCAATCAACCTAACGACATACCCAATTTATTGAAATGGTGACGCCGGCATAAATAATATTTCTGACCTACAGGCAGTATATTTATTCCTATGAAGGATTTCGCAAACCATTGAATTATAGTTCTAAAACACTAATTTTCCGATGTACAGAAGAGCGAAAGTTGATTCCTGATTCGTATGTGATAAAACTTGGGGTGCATTATGAAGAAACGCAAAGACAGTATAAACTCCTATATAAATATGTCAATGTATAAATCTTTATTTTAAACAAATAAAAAAGCATTATACAAATTTTACCGGAGATGTAGAATAGTTATACAATGAGAGGATTTTAGGCTTCTCACTGTCCCTGTCCCAAGTCAGTCAAACGCCAAAACAAAACATATGCTTATAAATTTTAATACACAAATGTTAAACCATTACTTAAATTAGTTTCAATTTTAACTTATCTTTCCGGCAGAACAATGTATTAGAGATACGGTACTGGTAAGGAAAAATCTTTAAAACATATTGTATTCTTTTTGTTTGTATTTCATAATTCTTTGTGTCGTAGCGGAGCTACTCATATTTAACAATAATTAGCTTCGTGAGATATCCCCGGTACTAATATGCTCGTTCCAGCGAAAAAAAAAAGAATCAGAAATTTCGTTAACATCTCGGCTCTAAAAAGGGCCTGTTTCAGTCTGCGTTCTGCGATTTTCCCGTAAATGCCTTTTACGGGAAAACTCGCCTTAA
>JAGFPH010000031.1:1445128-1457058 GCA_018207615.1 Philaenus spumarius
GGCCAGCATATTATCATTGTCTCCCAATATTGTTAGGTCATGTCAGTTCATCCATAAGACACAACCTTGTAGCTCCTTCATTTATCCACCCTTTGTGAAGCAATTTTGGAGGTCGTTTTAGTGAACCTAAATGCAAAACTGAAAAGAAATTCATTATCTGAAAATAAGACATTTTTGTATGACATACTTCTCTGTAAATGGAAATGAAAAAGTACATGTAAAACATTTTCCTTATCCCACTATATCATCATGTTTGGTTTCACTTAATAAGTGTTTTAAATTCATATAAACACCAGCTGGCCCAATCCGGCTTTGCACGGATTGACAAATCAAAGTTAAATGTATATTAACAAAAAATATATCAATACATATATTATACTATGTATTTCTTATGGAAATTTTAAGTAACTTTGAACCCCCCCAAGCCCCCCTAAAATTTCGAATTTTTTGAAAACCTTTCTTAGCGTGCACCTACGGCCCTAGAGGAAGCTACATACCAAATTTCATTCTAATCCGTTTGGTGGTTTTTGAAATTTCGTGAAATGTTAGTGAGTGGTATTTGGGTTTTATATATATAGATTTTTTACATTTAAATTATATGAAATCTAACATTTTTTATTTTGACATCTCAGTCCTAATACATACTAAGTAAGCCTCCAAAGTTGTTAAAAACAGGCTTGTTTATTTGTTTTTTAACAAATTAATTTATAAGTACGGTAAAATGCATGAAAGTGGCACCTGACAAGTACTTTCTTTGTAAATTACAAGGAACATGTAAAATGTTAGTTTTGGAAATACAAAGGCCATTTTATAAACAATGCACCAATACATTTTTGTTTTGTTTACAGTATTTCTTTACAAACCTTTAATATTTATGCTACTTCTTGGTGACATATACCCAATGTCTGGGTAGCTATACTATTTCCTCCAACGCAACTGTCAAATGGCCCAGATAAAGTCAGGTAGAAAGTTTTTCTAGTGTAGGGAATGGATTTCCACACATAGTTTTTCCAACTTTGGGAATAGTTCAAAGCCTGTTCAATTACACTTATCATCTGTAATTGCACAGCACTTTAGTAAAAAAAATGCTAATGTGCATTGTGAGTGTTATCATGAAAATTGAATATCCGAGCCACAAGCAACTGATCCAGTTTTTCTATCTTTTTCTAGACAGTTTCTGTGCTAAATCTCAGATTGAGGTGATTTTACATCTCACCTACAGTGATAATTCATTACAAGTGAGTATTTTATCTTTAACTTTGAGCCTTTGTTTCAGCAATATTGGAATGTCCAGGTGTCAGACAGTGAGAATTCAGTTTGTGAAATCATTATGGTTTCAAAATGTTCTAATATATCGCACACGATCCTCCACAAGACCCACCAAAAAATTTCACACTTTGTTCATTTGTTGGTGTTTTCTCTTGTTCTTGTATCATCATCTATGATCATACGACCTCCAAGAATTAGCTCAACGAGAAACTGTACTGCTGTTCCTTGTCAACTTGCCACAAATTTTACTAATTTTTTAGGATTTTGTGTGGGATTTTGCCATGTAAAGTTTCAGTCTTAAAGTACGACCTTTCATCTTGTACAGACACAATATCCGATATGCATGCCGACTTCTTGTTATTTAAACACAGGGTACAGTTACATGAAATCTAACATCCAATCAGCATTGCCAACCTATATATTATTTAAGAATGGCTCTCATACAAGCAAAACCATTTCATACAACCATTTATTTATGTTTTATTTCATTTCATGATTTTTCAACACCAGTTTATACAATATGAATGGAAATTCTTTTTTCTTTATTAATTATTTTAAAATGTGCCTAACTTCACTTTTAGGGATTTCAAAATCTGTAAAACATTAGTGGATCAGAAAGTTATATAAACTGATGCCAATTTTCTCTTGTGTGTTTTAAAGGCAGGGCGAAACAAATTTAGAAGATGTGTATGGAAATTTTGATTGTGAAATTGGAGTATTGTATTTGATCTCTCAGGCCTAAATAGGCACAATTCTAATTTGCTTATTCTGAAACATTCACAGAACCTTTCTTTGATGTGTGATTTTAGTTCTATAACATTATGAAAGATACCGTACTGCTACACTCAATTCCACGTTCACCGTGCAGTACAGGTCTTACGGGAGATGGTCATGCTACTACCATTGCTGGGAACATCACGTTTATTGGACAGTTACAGAGACTGCCGTTTGGATAACATGGCTTATGGGCACTCCGTACTGCACGGTGAACGTGAAATGGAGTGTATGTGAAAACTCTTATATTTTTTAAAGCAATAGCTTTTGGTATCTCACCATTTAAATCACCATCATCACTAAGCCTAAGTCCATAGTCTGATATTATTATTACTTGGTATCTACTGCAAGAATTGTTTTATACCATAATCATCTTTTCTTACAGGTTATCAATTTGTTAGAAATAAACGTTTTATTTATTTATTTCGTAGTTGATGATGTATGTATTGCGTCTGGGCAAGTTCTCTTCATTTTTATCCGACACTTTGGTCAGTGGTCTCACATGTGGTGCTGCCGTACATGTGTTTACGTCGCAGATTAAGGATTTGTTAGGACTTAAAATAAAAACAAATACAGGAAATTTTCAACTTATTCAAGTAAGTAAAAGGCACAATTGGTTATAGATTAATAACTGACAGTATTTAATAGTGGACGTTTTACAAAACAATTAATTCGTTCTGTAGTTCCAGCATGCTGCTCAAGTAAATATTGGTATCATTTAGGGGTTGATAAGAGCTGTTTACTTTTTAGTAATTGTACAAAATATAATTGTAAAGACACTTACTAGTAAGCCAAATAAGGTTGTACTTATTCATGCATTATTTCGTTCAGTTATTAGTATCTAGTGTTGGAAAAAGGTACATACAGCCTAAGTCTTGTTACAAGAAATGAGTTTAGAGTGATTCAAGTGAGAGTTATTTATAGCAAAATATTTAGTCAGGTTCCTTGTATTTGTAGAGATAACCTTAGAACAGATTTTATTCCTTTGTGTCCTTTTAGGTGTATATAGTCTATTTCTCATTTTAAAATATATTTTATATGTGTGTAATTTAAACAAAATTCATCCAATATTTCAAGCATGGAAAAATCATAAACAAATTCATTTTTTAACTTCACTTATTGATTAAAATCGTAAATCAGGAAATCATACATTTGAGACTTATAATATCTTGTATATACAAAAGTCAAGCCAAGTCAATATCTTATGCTAATTACGAGATTTTGTTTAATCTGTAAAAACACATTTTACCTCTGTTTATCCCACTACGATTTGAATTTTTGTTAAAATCTAGTAATTTATGTATTTTTATATTTTCAGACTTACATAACTATTTTCAGCAACCTCGGAACCATCAATATTGGTGCCTGTGTAGTGTCGTTGGTAACAATTACCACACTTATAATCAATAATAAATTCCTGAAGGTAAGCCTAAATTTTTGTAAAATATTTTAATAATACTGATAGCTCTGTACTAATTACCTTACAAAATAAGACCTATTGAAGTATATGTTCCTACTAACATAATTTAATATTTGATTAAACATCATTTACTTACAAAACAAAATTATGTTTGATTACTGTACTGTATTACTGTATTGAATTTCATGATTTAGTTGACAGTAATTGTCATTGCAGTTATTCAACTATTGTTTTTTGAGATTATATATGTTGTGTTTAGTGATGATATATAAATATTACTGTAAATATAATTGGATATAACTTATATTTTATGTGTGAACTGAACTACAGAGTAAATGTAACACAGTAAATACTGATTATTTAAAGTGTTAGATCTTATATTTACAATGGGAAACGTTATTACATACAGTATATTTTTATGAATGGATTTATGCGTTTTGGATGCTACTTTTCATGGCAAGACACTTAAAATTTTGAATAAAAACTACACCTAACATAACTAAACAAAAATAAATTGCAAAGGATAATTTGTTTTTAATCAAATGAATGAGAACAACTCTAAAAGTAAGAAATAAACGGGAACTAATTAATAATGATTAACTCTAAAACTTAACTTTTTTTTAAACAACATTCAAATACCTGTAACTTAAAAAACAATGACAAACATAAGGAACAAATAACAAAACTCTAAAAGTATGAAACAAACATGACCTAATTAATAATAAATAACTCTAAAACTACACTTTTACTGAACAATATTAAAATAACATAAAGCCCAATAATAAACATAAGGAACAAATAACAAAACAACCAAATGTTGTCGCTCCGGGGATTTTAATTTAACAAAAAAAATCTAACCAAAATTGCGACACAAGTTTCTAATTTGTCTCGGCCCTAGGATCTGTTGTTGGTGTTGACTGCTTGGTATCCAGGTAGGATGTGGTGATTTGGACACTAATCGGGCCCTCTAATATACTCTATTCCAGCGTGGAGGTGGGGAAAAGAGAAAGTTTTGAAGGTGCGCAGCCAATGACAGGGCTGCTCGGCATCGGCCATCCGAACCAGTGAAGCGATGTAAACTGATTTAATGTCGGAGTACCGAACCAGTGAAGTGATGTGAAAGTTTAACGTGAACTTAAGTTAGCGTTTCTAGTTCTTAAGTTTGCGTTGGGACTTGTGATTTTTCGGATTGAAGATTTACGCGGTGAGTTGTAACTTTCCCGGGAAGGTGAGTTTGAACACCGAGAAAGTTTGAAAGGTGGTTTTGGTCATTTTGCGTGATGTATTATTTAGTTTGTTGCGGTAAACGTGTCTACGTTTACCACTAAATATACATCGTGACCAGGGAGCTGAATTTACTGGGGACTTTAAGTATTTCGACAGATGATTACGCGGTACTAAGGGCCGAATAACTTTCCCGTGAGATGAGGTACATCTTCGGGGAAAAGTTGAACGGTAGAAGTTAAGGAACCATTCGATTGATGACGTAGAGTCCTTGGCGGGAGAACGTGTAGACGTTTCCCAGACAGCTGCTGTGCGTTGCTCGAACGGTCCTTATGAGGGCCAAAGAAGTTGGGGAAAATAACTAAGTGACTTTCTCGGAAGATGAGGTCTCAACTCATGAGGAAAGTAAACGAAGATTATTGAAGTGGCCGACCGATATCGACGTGTCCTTGGCGGTCGAACATGCCTATGTTCGCCAGACAGATGTTATATCGGCCGGGGACATGTGGAGTGAAGCTCCGAGGAAGTTAAGGCGAGTTTTCCCGTAAAAGGCATTTACGGGAAAATCGCAGAATGCTGACTGAAACAGGCCCTTTTTAGAGCCGAGATGTTAACGAAATTTCTGATTTTTTTTTTTTTTCGCTGGAACGAGCATATTAGTACCGGGGATATCTCATGAAGCTAATTATTGTTAAATATGAGTAGCTCCGCTACGACAATTCCCCCGGCACCAGACGAGTGAGATATACCCGGATGGATATATCTCGGATGTTGAGTCCTGGCTTCCAGGATCCTTGGCGTTGAATTGATGACGAGGCGTAGAAGAGGAATATAGCGTTGAAAAGAAGTTAAGTGAGTCGGTGTTGTTCCCTCGCTGATACAAGTCTAAACAAAAAAAAATCATATATTCAAACTAGAATACTAAAACTAACATACATACATAGAAATGAAATGAAACACAATACACAAATAAATAAACAAAACATGGCCCCTCTTAATAATATTAATATATTTAGTTCAATTGTTTATTATTTTGGGGCGACCATGCGTGGGGAAAATGGGGAAAATTGAGTCCACTTTTACGGTGAGTCCGTCCAGCTAAAAGAAAAGAAAGAAACATACATATAATTTAAATTAATTGGGGAGGAAAAAAAAGAAAAAGACACAATTAATAATTTACGCATTATGGGACATGCTTGGACGGCTCATTGTTCGTATCGTTTGTTCGCTCGAAAAAAGAGGGACACACAGGGGATGACCGCACACTTGGACCGATAACTTTTAACACTTCGCACTTCACTGTTGACACTTATTGTTTGCTCGGCTACTGGTCACAGGGAGGGCGATGTCATCTGCTGGGGGACGGATTTGGTGTGGCGGTGGTTGGTCCTTGGGCGGGTGGTGTGGTCATCTGGTGTCGGGCTGGGGCGGGTCCTGGTCCATGGGTTGGTCCTCGGGCTGGGCTTCCTGGTCCTGGTCCATGGGTTGGATGAGTTGGTCCTTGGGTGCTGGACTTAGATCATCTGAATGGACCTTGGAAAGTCCGTCGTGCTGCCGTACCCAGTACGTGTTTCCACCAGCGTGTGACTCCACTGGAAAAGGTCCCGACCACATCGGGGCGAAGCCGGCGTGGAAGTTGGCATGCGCACGAGACATTGGGTGTGTTCGTCGCATGACTAGTTCTCCAGGTTGGTATTTCGTTCTTTCTAGTGGAGTCGTTTGGGCGTACTTTCCTTGATAAGCACGCTGCTGGCGGATGGCGAAGTCACGGTTTTGTTGCCGGGTTGGCTCGACAGGCGACGGATTCTTCCATTCCCCGGGACGTTTGATATTATGTCCTAGCAACGCTTCGCTAGGTGAAACGCCGATCGCCGCATTCTTCCTGGTCCGCAAATTGAAAAGTACCGCGGGAAGATGTTGGTCCCACCGAGTGTGGTCGTCGCCGAGAAGGTGTAACCGGAGACCGACCTTCAAACTTTGATTTCGACGCTCGGTTGGATTTGCCCGCGGATGATATACGGCGGTTGTCCAGTGCAGGATGTGGAGACGATGGCAGAAGCGTTGCCAGGTGGTACTTTGAAACTGTGGTCCGTTGTCCGATAATATCGCGCGCGGATATCCACAACGAGGGAAGAACTCTTGGTTTAGAATGCGCGTGATATTAACGGTTTCCGATGAGGCTATCGGAAAGGCCTCCGTCCATCTTGTAAACAGGTCCGTGACCACTAAGATAAACCGTTTTCGCCGTGGTGACTGAGGATACGGTCCCATGATGTCGATCCCTATGGTAACGAACGGTGCTGTCGGCTGATGTGGACGGAGCTTGTCGGGATTGTTCCGGCGACTGCTTTTGTCGGTGGAGCAGAGAAGGCAGTTGGTTACGAACCGATCGACGTCCTGACGAATTCCCGTCCATGTATAAAACTTGCTGATGGCGCGCAGAGTTTCGTCGCGGCCTGGGTGGCCGGCTGCAGGGTCGTCGTGGTAGTGAGTGAGAACTCTCGGCGTTAGCATGGTGGGGACCAGGGTGGTCCACTTGCCGTTGGATTGTTGTTGCCAGGCATCGGAATTGTCCTGTCGGTGGTCCTGGTAAAAGCGTTGTTCCTTCGGCGAGCGGTTATGCTTATTCCGTGTCAGTTCCCACTTTCTAGCCAGACTTGCGATGGCGGGGTCGTCTTCCTGTCCTTCTCTAACTTCGTCGTATATAGTGCGCGGCATTATAACGTTGACTATTGGCGGTTCGTTGGTAGTGGTTGGTGTCCTGGTCGGAGGTAACATACGGGCGAAATCGTGTACATCGGCGGTAGCGGTTTCTTCTCCAGAAGTCCTTGATAGGGCGTCGGGTAGATCGTTTGCGGTACCTGGGCAGTGCTCGACCTTGAAGCTATATTCTTGTAGAAGCAATGACCAGCGTGTCAGTTTGGCTTTGGTATCTTTCATTTTATTAAGCCATACCAGGCTTCGATTATCCGTCCGTAGTGTGAAGGGTTTACCTTCCAGGTATGGCCTATATCTCTTGATTGCCCATACTACGGCGAGACACTCCTGCTCATTGCTGTAGTAGCGACGTTCGGCGGCGTTTAGTTTGGCACTTGCCCACGAGATGATGTTCTTGTTCCTGATGGTGACTCCTGGTATAATACCGCTCCGACTCCGTAGCCGCTTGCATCCGTTTGGAGAGTGAAGTGAAGCTGGTCATCGGGACGAGATAATGGTGAGGGACTCTTTAGGGCGAGCTTTGTTGCGTTGAATGCGACGTTGGCCTTTTCGGTCCATCTGAATTTGTTGTTGGACAGAAGGTCCGTCATTGGCGCTACGAGGTTCGAAAAGTGGGGTACATATTCGCGTACCCAGTTGCATAGCCCTAAAAAGCTCCTTAGCTCTCGCCGGGTCCGGGGTGGTTTCGCTGCCTGTATGGCCTCCACTCCAAGTGTGCCGTCTGTGGCTTGTTTCCGTCCCTGGTTACCACATGACCTAAGTAATCCAGGGATTCCTTTCCGAGGTGGCACTTCTCCACTGCGCATGTCAGTCCGTGCATCGTTAGTCTTTCCAAGACACGCTCCAAGTGCCCCGCATGCTCTTCCCACGTTTTACTAAATATGATAACGTCATCCAGGTACGCCTTGCAGTAGTCCATATCGCATCCTGCAAGTACGTCCTGCGACATGAGGCGTTGAAAAGTGCTTGGAGCGTTCTTTAGTCCGAATGGCTTCACGGTGAACTGATAGCTGCCACCGTCGGGAGTTGAAAACGCGGTGTACTCCTTGGAGGCCTGGTCCATTGGGATTTGCCAGTATCCGCTTTTTAGGTCGAGAGTCGAGAATATACTAGCCGTTCCGAGATCCTTCAATGCCTCGTGGATGATCGGCATCGGGTGAGCGCTGTCCTTAGTCATTTCGTTTAGCCGCCTATAGTCGACACAAAATCGCGGTTTCCCGTCCTTTTTTTCGACCATGACGACCGGTGAACTATATGGTGATGACGACGCTTCCACGATACCGTCCGCAAGCATTTCCCGTACTTGTTCGCGGATGATTTGGCGCTTAGCCGGCGTGCAGCGGTACGGTGCGATTTTAAAAGGCGTATTGTTTTTTAAAATGATCTCGTGGCTAGTCGTTCTCGTCCATCCCAATGGACCGTTGTTGTGAAACGCGCTTGTGTTTCGCTGTAGGATGGTGTTGAAGTTGTTCTTATGTTGGTCCGGTATATAGTTTTGGAAGTCCTGGATGGTGATGGTTGTCCCCGCTGGTTGGCTTCGGCGTCGCGTTGTCCAATATGCGGTACTTCGCCGCTCTTTCCCGAACGTAACGCACTCTCTATTGAAGTCCAGGGTGGCTTCCGACATTGCCAACCAGGGGTATCCTAGCAGCATTCCCTCATTCAAATCCTCTGCTACTAGGAATTCCACTTCCATTTCCTCCGTTCCTATTTGTATTGATATCGCCAGCTGCCCTAAGATTTCGAGTCGTAGGTTCTTGTGAGCTAGCTGGGCGTATCTTGGTCCGGGTTGCAAATTCTTTTTCTGGTTACTCGTCAATAAATCGTTTCTTAAGAAGTTGCGACTGGCGGCAGAATCCAGTAAGGTGGTGGTTTCGGTGTTGCCTATTGTTACCGGAATTCTCGGCACTTCTTCCCCAGTCGCATTTAGGCCCCCATTCATTTCCGGGAGGCCGGTACGTCGGGCGCGCGTCCGGACCTCTTCCCGTTTCCCGCTGTCTTGTCCGTCGTTGGCCTTTCTGGACAGTCGGCGTTCCAGTGGTAGCCAGGACAGTGGTAGCACTTCGGCAGCGGTCGTGCTTGCTGCCTCATCATCGGCGGCCTATTTCTTTCTGGTTGCTTCGGCGTTTCTTTGGCTGTTTTAGCCGGTACTGTTTTGATCTCTTCGGAGATGTCGCTTTCGATTGTTGTGGCCAGTTCAATGAGCTCATCCATATCCTTGAGCTTAGCGGCGCGCAGACGAGACCGGATTGCCGGCGTTAAAAGTTCAACGCACGTCGCGGCGTTTATCCCCTGCGGGGTGTTTGGCGTCAGTCGGTGGAACAATCGCGTCTTCCGGATTATAAAGGCGCTGACCGGCTCATTGCTGTCCTGATGCTTCCCGTACAGTGGCTACCACGGACGCAAATTTTGATGTGAGCCTCGCCTTGAATTCCTCCCATCGCAGCTCTACGCCTCTGAACTGCCCGAACCATGTCTGTGCCGCTCCCTTTAATTGCGCTGCGATTGTTTGTACGTATAGGCTCGTCGGCGTCCTATTCTGGCGCATTAATTGCTCTGCCGTGTCCAAGAATGTCGTTGGGTCTTCTGACCCATCGCCGAAAAATGTCGGCAACGCAATTGGGTAATTCATGTCGCGCTGTAGGTTCCTGGTGACTTCGCCGACTATCCGAAACAAATCGTCGGTTGAGTATGAAGGTGTTGACGGCGTTATCGATCGTACTGATGACGGTCCCGGATGTTCCGCGCACGGAGAACATGTATACGGACTGCCCGAAACCGAATCATCTGATAACCCGACGCATACCTTGTGGAATGTGTGCCTGCAGATATTACATGAAATTTTATTTTCGCTGTTCGAGGTACACTCTGTAGCGAAGCATTGCCGACTTTGATGCCGTTTTGTTGTAGGCATTTTGAAAAAAAAGAATTTACTTTGATATTTTAAATTTACTTTGATGATGAAAAAAACAAACAGAAGAAAAAAAAATCTAATTCAACCACTGACATTCGGTGTTTGTTTTGAATTTACTGGGCGCCACTGGGTGTTTTAACACTCCCAGAAGTGTGTAATATTAATGTCGGGGTCGCGCTGTCCGCGAATCTCTGCTGAGATTCGTAAAAAGCCCCACGTTGGGCGCCACTCTACTTGTTGTCGCTCCGGGAATTTTAATTTAACAAAAAAAATCTAACCAAAATTGCGACACAAGTTTCTAATTTGTTTCGGCCCTGATAAGGGCCGAAAATGTGGCCTGAAGGGCGTGAGGTGAAGCCTCGACAGAATGTAGCCTGAAGGGCGGTGAGGTGAAGCCTCGCTAACGCTTGTGCCTGAAGGGCTTGCAATTGCAGGTGAAGCCTGTGAAGGTCGTAGCGCTGCGCTGTCGTTGCGATGCGAAGTTTCGTTGCGTCCTACACGACACCCTTACCAAAGTGCCGTGGTGAAACCTAGTAGCTCGGAGCAGGGTGCGCACTGCCCGGACACCAAGGCTGTAGCCAAGGATAAAAATAGCTACTAAGTTTCCGTAGATTGCTTGAAGAGCGTCTTCCTGTGTCGCTGCGCTGATGTGGTTTGGTGTTGAAAATAGAACGCAGTATTTGAATTAGACAAATAACATTTATTGAATCAATTTTATCCTGATGAGTCGGCAACACTTCCTCACTTAGCTTTCCTCTTGCTATATTCTCTGTGTGCGGTGGTGCCTCGGCTGAGGGCTTACGGCTCTTTCCACTTCTTGATGCAGGCACAATTCGGCTGGTTTCCACTTCTTGATGAGTCCAGGTTGGTGTTGGTTGGTAATGTTGACTGTTTGGTGTCCAGGCTGGATCTGGTCTTGATGGTGTTGACTTGGCAGAGTCCAGATAGGATCTGTTGTTGGTGTTGACTGCTTGGTATCCAGGTAGGATGTGGTGATTTGGACACTAATCGGGCCCTCTAATATACTCTATTCCAGCGTGGAGGTGGGGAAAAGAGAAAGTTTTGAAGGTGCGCAGCCAATGACAGGGCTGCTCGGCGTCGGCCATCCGAACCAGTGAAGCGATGTAAACTGATTTAATGTCGGAGTACCGAACCAGTGAAGTGATGTGAAAGTTTAACGTGAACTTAAGTTAGCGTTTCTAGTTCTTAAGTTTGCGTTGGGACTTGTGATTTTTCGGATTGAAGATTTACGCGGTGAGTTGTAACTTTCCCGGGAAGGTGAGTTTGAACACCGAGAAAGTTTGAAAGGTGGTTTTGGTCATTTTGCGTGATGTATTATTTAGTTTGTTGCGGTAAACGTGTCTACGTTTACCACTGAATATACATCGTGACCAGGGAGCTGAATTTACTGGGGACTTTAAGTATTTCGACAGATGATTACGCGGTACTAAGGGCCGAATAACTTTCCCGTGAGATGAGGTACATCTTCGGGGAAAAGTTAAACGGTAGAAGTTAAGGAACCATTCGATTGATGACGTAGAGTCCTTGGCGGGACAACGTGTAGACGTTTCCCAGACAGCTGCTGTGCGTTGCTCGAACGGTCCTTATGAG
>JAGFPH010000031.1:1457158-1467199 GCA_018207615.1 Philaenus spumarius
ACAATAAAATCAGCCAATGAAAAGGTGATTACTTTGTTTTAATTTTGTTTGAAAATATCTGATACCTTTTCTTTTATATTTCGACGTTCTCTTTTCTTTAGTAATATCAAAAGAACTGCTTTGGAAACCTGAAACAAAATTTAAGTAAATTATATTTTACATCTGCTATTAGTATGTTGTGCACTGAAAATCATATGTTATGCTTTAGACTTAAAACTACACATGGTCTAACACACCAACAGTGCAGTACATTTAACGAGAAAACGAATCAGTTTAAAATGAAACCATACTATTACGTACTAAGGAATCTATTTTGTAATGGACACATATGGCTTGTGATACCGTATGTCAAATCAATGCCATTTAAAAACCATGAATTTCTGTGGTAAGAAAATAAAAATCGCCGATTATTTAAAGATACCGTAGGTTATCACATTATTAATAATTTAGTACAAAGTTCAATATTTAAGATTAGACAAAGGTAACAGCATGAAATAAACAAGAGCCAAGTTATCCTGATCACAGAATGATAACAAGGAACCCCTTATCTAATGCCCTGATAAGGGAAAATAAGAATGTATGCCGTTGATTGCATACTGCACTTTCACATTCATTTCTTTACTTGTGGCCTGAAGAAGTGGTTTATATTTTTCTTGGTTTAACTAAAAATATGTTAACCCTTTGCACTCGGATGGCCAGTACTGCAGGCCATACGCTATTCTCAGTCAGCTCTGAATATTTACCGAATTAGATATCCTCACAGCTCGGATGGCCACTTGCGTTGTCAGCTCTGCCACCATCTTGACCATGCGGCGTCAACAGTTCTGAATTATTTTTCCCTATAATCTGAAATGTTTTTAGTGGGTATTTATTTTTTGTTTGACAAAATCATGGGCTTTTAGTAACTTTTTTATTTTGTTATACAAAAAAGTACATACGGTATATTATATTGTTATTGTGAGTTTTTGGTTTAGCTGGAAATATACAGTCATAATATGGTTTAATGAATAAAATAAACCATTGTATATACAACTTATCTAACAACATTTTTGGTAATTTAAAATAAAACAAAATGAAGTACTTGTTAACAAAAAACACTTAAAAGCAATAATAAACTAATTAACTTTAGTTCTATTAAATTTCTTCAAACTTTAAAAACACTAGCTTAGACCACCACAACGTTAAGGTTATAATGTATCGAATACTGCTACGTTTTGATACTACACAGACCAGAGAAAAAACGAGAATGAATTAGTTTAAGATTTGGACGCTAGGTTTCAGCACAATCCAGACAAAATAAAACTACTAAAAATAAATTAATGCAGATCATTTGTTTGTCCATTCCTACTGGCCATCTGATCTGAGAGGAATGTAACTTGCACGTTCATACTTGACAAATAAATGGCTGTGGCCAGCACTACTGGTCATCCGCGCCCAGAGGACTTGTATTAAAAACCCTTCCAGAGTGCAAAAGGTTAGGCAATTTTATTTTATTACAACAAAAATTAATGTTCTATAAAGGGTTTTAACTTGATGTATCACAAGGTTAGTCATATGAATTCATTGCAAATTGTTTACATGGGGTGATAAGAGTGGGGTTGTGGGTATTTTGTAAATAAGTTTTCTCATAAAAGATAAATAATTGTCCTGACCAATTTTTATTTTCTTACCACGGAAATTCAGTATTTTTAAAGGGTTTCAATTTGATGTATTCAAGCCAAGTACTACACACTTTTGAGATGGGGTTGGTAGGAGAAGAATAAGGGATTTATGATTTTAAAAATAGATTTTCTAAGGTTGCCCCTGATGGTGAATAACTGTCCCAAAATCATATTTTGTACATATCTTTCCTTTTTTTAATTATCAGGTGGTCAGTTTTAAAAATTCACTCTATATGCAGAGTGTTCATAAAATCCTTTTGACCCACCTCATTTCAAAGTAACGGGCAATCAAAGTTCTGGAAAATGATGCTTTCATAATAACACCATAGCAGGTTCTTGTCTGCACAAAAAACCATTTCAACCTTGTCTTCATTTGAGTGATTCATTTGTAAAAAGGCAAAACTGAGTGCTATCACAACAAATATCAGGAACAAAATGAGGAAGGTATTGCTATCCTATCATGGCAGTACTTGAAAAGTGGTGCTTATCAGTTATGCATACCAGTAGAGTTAGCCAGGAGCAAGTTCAAGGGTTGTATTCCCCGGCTCCGTTTACATTTCCCCCCCAGTTTTTCATTGTGAGATAGAAACTCAGATAAATTAATAGCACCGTACCACATTTATTTACAGTTTCTATTTTTAAAATGTGTTACATTTAACCTTAACCTACAACACACTTATTCCTAATATTAACAAATTAATAACCCACTTTGATGTAATGATAAAAATATAATTTTACAGAACTTTGATTGTCCGTTACTTTCAAACGAAACAAGATACTAAGCTCTAATTTGTGCCATTCTGTTTCTCTTTTAATAAGTTTTTCAATGGTGCATTACATGAACTACCTTTATGTTTGAAATTGTTAATCCCATCAAGCCCCCCAAAATCATAGAGCTTCAGATATGTCAAAAAATGTGTCTTATTATGCAACACAAGATATATATAAAGTTTTATTAACTTATTTTCAGTAACAAAAATAATAAAAGAGGTTAAAGGGACTTTAAGGACATACTCTATATTGTTTATTCACTATCATTAAACTGGTTTATTCTCAGAACTAAAACTTTTAACAACCATCACTAAAGAAAATAATACCCTTTCAAACAATGTCCAATTTGGGCACTTTCCACAAGTTTTCCAACATTAAAAAATATTAAACTTCGAAGAAATGAAAAAGCCCATGATTTCAAATTTCAAATAGCAATGTAGGGCAAACCGAAGGGCTTTTGAAGCTGCATATGTATTTTGAACTAAAACTTTTGCCAAATTTTTAACCGTTTAAAAATGGCGACTAAAAAACAGAGTTTTTACTTTTTGTAGTTCACATTTTTGTATGGCGAAATTAAACAAAAGTAAATACAGTAGTTATTATATTCCTAAAAAATACAAATTTTAATCAGTAAATAATCATTGTTATAAAGTTTTTAAAGAAGTAATGCTTTTGATGTTGGCTTACTGTTTCATATTTTTGTTTGTTTAGACATTGTTTGATAGTGTGTATCATTATTAGCAATGTTTGGTAAAATTTTGAGTTCTGAAAATAAAACAGTTTAATGATATTGAATAAACCAAAATGTTGTTTGTTTAAGGCTGCCATCTTGAAGCAGAGAGATAAATTAAACCTGTTTTCTCTCCATCTATGTTGGTATTTAAAAAATCGCCTCTCAACTTTCAAAATATATCTTTTGGAATTTTAAATACATATGTCCTTAGATTCTTTAGGTACGAAATAGTGGGATCACAGTTGAAACTTAAAGTATAAACTGATTCGCTTGCTTGTTATTAGTACTGTTGGTTTACTACTCACAGTAAATCTCTTAAAGTAATTACAGTTGGATCGCTCGTTCTTGTCACTTGGGAATCACGCATAAACCTAGTGTTTACCCCCAACATAGATGACATGATTCTGTTACTCCCTTACTCAAAAAAGTAATAAAATAAGCTTTGCTCAGGACTGTAGCCTCTAGCTGAGGTTTTACTACGCTGTGCCTTAAGCCAAACCTGTGCGTAAACCTCAGGTGCCAAGAACGTTGATCCAACTGTACACAAGATTTTTTTTAATCAATTTTTGTTTTTTAAATATTTCACTCAATTTTGAGAATCCCATATGGATGCTTACCGATAAACCATTGAGCAATTGACATTAAACCACTTACTCGGATCGGTTTGTTTCCTTTCATTGAATGTTTCATCGATTGTGTTGTCTTGGTATACTGGTCGGTCGATTCTAAATCTATTGCTGTAAGTGCTGTCTTTGTTTGACATATTTATTACAAGACTTATTCAATCTTCTTCCTGTAAAAATACAAATTAGACTTTTCACTATCTTATTGTCAGTTGAAATCAATATAATCTAATCAAATAAAATGCTTTCATCAAGTCAATCATACCCAACTTTTCCAAAATCCATAAGTTCAGTAGGACTACCAACCTACAGGGGCGGAAACAGACTAACATTTTAGAGGGGGGGGGTCAAAACTGCATAATATAATCTTGGGTATGTGACGTTTTAAGAAATCTGGGGAGCATGGAAAATTCTTTATGAGTTTTTTTGACAGTACTAGTGTTGTTTTGCCTGCAATCTGTAGCAGATATTTATAATTTTTGTTTGTGTTAATTTCGTAGAAAACCCACAAGAGTAATAATAACTGCCTTAGTTCATTTCAGTGTGATATTTATATAAATAACTGTTTAAAACAAAGTACGAAACACAAAAATCAACAATTTAGAGCCTGAGCTTATCTTGACGAAGCCGGGCTGAAAAACTCAGAAATTCTATGCCCCTTCATCCTCAACTAATCACAGTCACAAACTACAGGAATGTGAATTTAATTGTAGTTACGTCTGTAACAAGGCCGTAGCCAGGAAAATTTTCGGGAGGGGGGTCAGGTCAGGACCGGGGATTTGAATTTAAACCCTTTTACCACGTTCACTGCTAAGGACGCACACATGTCACTGAAGGAGCTTGACACTGAAGCTATGAGAAGCGAACGACGCACAGTGCATTGCGTGCCAGCCCCTATATTGGGAGTATTTTCAATACACAGTGCAATGCGTGCTTCGCTCGGCATCCGCCATATTGGGAGAACACAGGCCGACGAGTCGGTTTATAAAAGGTCAAAGGATGTTGCCGTCGAGAGATCAGTGGTTCTAGATGGGAAACATTAGTCGATTTGTACATTCAATGAAACATTTTAAATTTAACAACTAATGTTTGAGTAGTTTAACTTGAATGTTAAATACAATTTAAATTAACAACTTTAAATTACCTTAAATAGTTAAATTAAAAATAAAAACTAAAGTTTGGGTATGTTAATTCCAAGAATGACAAATAAACACATAAATACATTTTTTTTTTTCATTAACGACGAAAAACCTGGTGTACTTAATTAGTAATTCTTGAAATGTCCATTCCTGTTAATATGTAATACTGTACATCCTTTGTTTAGAGCACCGTGTTGGCAATGACACTACATTGATATGTTGTCATTGGTGTTGGTTAGCCTCAGCCATTTCTAGAAAATCCCTTACACCTTTAGGTGCAATAACTACACAACTATTACTGTAATTTTTTCACAAAAGTCTCTATATTTTTAAACAATATGAACATAATTAAACTGACATTTTTTCAAAACTTTTGATAATTAAATAATATATTATATTGTTGTACAACATATCATATTTTATTCTCTTTCTATAGTGAAATTATTTAAGACGACAGTTATTAATATCACAACAAATAGGCTTACATTAAACTTTTATATAAATCACTACTAGAAATCTACTGTAGAATCACTGACAACCATTTCAGGAGAGATAGGGGTGCTAAGAAAAATAGAATTGTTTTTTTAATTTTTGGAACAACTGCGATAAGTAATTCTTCAAAATCTAAGTTAGTCATTCGAAAGAAATTTTTAAACAAAACTCCATCATTTAATAAAAGTTTTGTGAATACATTTGTAAAATGTTTGTCTTGGTTTTAAAATATTTCCTTCCTACACCATCAATGTCTTTTTTCCGTGACTTAATAAAGCATTAACATACCTGCAGCGGTTAGTTTATCCACATCGCAGTACTAGTAAACAATTGGAGTTAAGTCGGTGTCGGTAGATAATTGTGTTGCCCTCTATGGACAGACAACCATGATGATTTTTGTCGCCGCCAATGTTCGTCGGTCAATAAAATATACGAACGGCCTATAATCGCCCAATACTTACCCCAAGTAGCAAACATTGGCAACCATATTCATAAGTTAAAGAGCATCCGTGAATGTTGTGCAAAGCTTGTTCGTCAGTTTCACCATTTGCATAGATATTTCCGCGTTGACCGTTAACTATATTCTAGGTAATTCAAATGTGAGTTCCCACAATGCAACTTTACCCAGATGTTCCTTGCAAAATTGGGGATTACGGCTTATAGGCCGGTATACTTAATTTATTATTTCTTCGGACTTGGGACTCGCGTTGGGGGAGGGTAGCCGTTAGCACACTGTCGTCAATTTTGGAGCGACTGTGTTTTGGCGAGACTGGAAACTTTCTCCCTGTCTGGGAAACGTGACAACATGGCAGGATTGTAAACTCGCCAGCCACCCTCTAATTGGTCGGGAAAGGAGGTCAAGTCCGAAGCAATAATAAATAAAGTATAATACACTCGCTTATAGGTCGGAAGAGTGTTCAGCCGGCTTAAAATATTCCGGTCATGGTAGGGCCGGAATTGCTACTTTATCTCATATCTAATGACAATAACGTAATATATATTTTTTACATACACAAAACACATTTACATGTGCACATATCTATTATATAGGCCTTTATTGTATATTATATGCAGGCTATGCATGAATAATTACATAAATATATATATTACGTGCCTGCTTGAATGCATGTTTGTCTGTGTGTTGGTATGTTAGTGTTTATATAAAATTGTTGATTCACATTCGTACACATCCAAGTTTAAAATGTATAATTTAAATAAAACAATGAACACTTACTAGGCCAGATATTATAACTGTATGTAGTTATAATATAGCATGGAGCGGATTATGAGGTAACTTAAGTGTCAATAGTTTTTAACATAACGTGAGTTCTATAGCACTTAGGAGGAAGTGTATGATCTTAAATTAAAGTTATTGATGTAAATAACAACTTTTATATTTAATGTCTATTAGAAATGTTGCCCAGTCTCCCGTTATACGCGTTTTTTCTTCAAAACACGGTTTTTTTACCTTTTAACTCGCAGAGCTATTCCCCCAAGGTCACGAAAGAGTGCCTGGTCAATGCAAGGTCTCAACATATAGGTGATGCCATAAACTATAAAATAAAAAAAAACTACAACCCAGAAATTTGGATCGTCCCCCCCCCCCCCCCCAACCCCACTTGGAAGAACTGGGCAGAAGGGCTTGATTATTTGTTTACTTCATTCTTATGCTAACAAGAGTTTTTGCACCAAATTTTAAGTATCTAGCATGACTTTGAAGTTTTTGCGTCTTTTTCTTATTTTTTCCACAACACGAAATCTAAAGCCCTTAAAAGGTCGAATGGGTTCTAGTTAAATAGAAGGTATTTTCTTGAGCAACAACTTTCCTGTTTAATGTTTGTTTAAAAATCCCACCGTTTGCCCGCTAAAGCACAAAACCCGTTTCTTGTACCCTTTCGAAACCCTTCAAAACCCGCTTCTGTAATAGGGAAATTGGTAGACTTTTCTACAATGTTTATCATAAAAAGAACCTGTGATCAAAAGATCGTACCTGGATGTATTAATTCCAATGAAAATGTTATTTTACCAGTGCTACTTAGGCTAGCAGTCATAGATCTTAAAACGATCGGAAAACGGAAATTGCTTAGAATTACTATAGACTAACAATAATAACCAAATTAATTATTAATTGACTTATAGGCTATAACTATGCAATATAAGTTTAAATTTACTAAATAAAAAAGAATAACAAGTAAATAATCAACATAAAACATCTTGATTAAATGGTCCCTTACCGTATAATATAAACAGTTTTAGTGAAATATGCATAACACAAATGTCTGCTCTTTTTGGAAATAACGAAATTTGTTGATTTTTCCACAGAACCACAAGCATAAGTAGAATGTATATCCTACATCATACAAAAATAAAGTTTTTTTTTGTAAACAGATGCATTTAAAAATACTTAATAATGTATATTGAATATATATATGTATTCGAGTAAGTATATTTTTACGTTTTTTCTAAAGGCTAAATAGTAACCAAATAGGTGTCTTGATCCTGCCGACTCAACTTTTCAACAATTTGCCGTAAAATAACACTAAATGTTCATTGATTAAGCATTTTTTTCAAGTATCAAATTATTACCCAAAAATGTAATATTAAAAAATAATCTAATTCGTAACATTGATGGAGACTCCGAATAAATAATCGTTGTTGAAAACATAACCTCTTCCAAAATGTCTCGTACATTTTTTCAAATCTGTAAAATTTTCTTTTATGTTTATTCGATAAGTTTTTTTATGAAAGATTGATTTTGTTCAAATAATTCTGAATTGTATACAAATCGTGTAAACTCCACTGCAAATAAACTCATATCTAAAATGCATGGTAATCATTATTTTAAACACTTTTTGACAAACTAAAAAAAAATAAAAACAAATTTATTTTTCCCTCAAATTTAGTTGTCAGTGATTTATTTGATAATTTATGTAATTTTTGTTCTTGTTTTTGTATACCGGTACGGTAACTAGTTATGTCAGTATAGGTAGGCTATACAAATATTTAAAAATACATGTTGTAGTAAATATATCACTTTGAATTAAAAGTGTCAGAAATAAATTATCCAAATTAAAATACAAAATTCTGATTCAAAATGTAGGTTTTTGTGTACTTTGGTTTTGTTTTACATTTTAAGAAACGCCTTCAGAATCTATTTAGCACCGAATTTGGCCAAATTAAATGGCAATTCTTTTTATCTTTGCAACATTTGTCTGAGTTTTATTCAATTTTAAGATTCTTAATTAAAATTAGTGTTATTTACTTAATTCTGGTTCCCTTTTCAAAGTAGGACTAAATCTGCAAAAGTATAACACCACAATAATTGTCTTTTATAGTAATCTGTATTTCTAATATAAATATTTAAAAAATATTCTTACCTTAACAAAATACAGCCTTTTTAATCCTTACGGTTCATTTCACTTGACCCAACCAACTGACTGAACGCGCTCGGACTCGGAGGTCCTAGATGTAGGCTTACATTTTGTTTTACCTTGAACCCCTTCTACTAATCATTCACTCGGCCTACTGAACTAAGTCTCATTACATTTCCAAATAGTAATCACTTTTAGGCTAATCAATGTGAATTTTCTTTGCAATATAAAAACACCAAAACTAAAAAATATACAGATTTAATTAGAAAATTTCTAAGGGTATACATAATAATATTTTCATTATACTGCACCGAAAACAACTATTTTCTATAAAAAATACATGTTCGAAGACAAGTCCTTATTTTCCGTGCAGTACATTGACGAATTTTACAGTGCTCCAGCTGATTTTACGGTCCAACTGGTGATTTTACAAATAAGAATAAACATAATATTATATCAGTTTTATGTAAACAGCTGATTGATTTTGTCAATGAAAATAGAAAAATCAAACAAGTTTTTTATATAAAAAGATGTTTAGATTAAAAGTATGATACTTTTTCGGTGTAGTATAATGAATTTTTCGGTGTTTTGGTTCATTGTTAGGCCTAACCTAAAATTATGTGATGTTTTTATCCAAATCAGCTGTTTTATTTATCATAATGATGTAACAACAGATGTTTTTTTTTTGTTTTTAAATGCAAAAAACCTAAGTGGTTATCATCGCCTTGATAACGAAGAGCATTAAACAACAGATTTTTAAACTGAATTATAATACAGTAAGCATTTTTCGTTGATGTTTGTTTGTGTTTTCTTTTAGATTGTTATGTAACATAATAATTCGACCACGCAGCTGGACCGCTGACGTGAGTTGAGCAAATTTCCAAAATTAAGTTTATATGCCTATGTTTTAGGGTTTCAACACTTTCAACCAACAATTTGGGAAATAGGTCTACTCACGAAGACGTTGAACAGCTGTCTGTCTGTGTGTACGCAGTAGAACTAGGGGAGACCCCTGCGTGCTCCGCACGCCAACCCCCAATGGAACCTTACAAAAACATATGTTATGTTTTATTTGTAATAAAAGTGTAGGATTAATAATAACCTCAAAACTAAGATGGTAAATAATGTTAAATGTTCAAATTAAATTATTTCTTATATTTTATAAAAGCAGTTATAATAGTGGTTAAAAGAACCAGCAAGGCTCAGGTCTACACTTTAAAACCCTAACCTAAAAGCTAGAAATTCAAAAAT
>JAGFPH010000031.1:1479253-1501876 GCA_018207615.1 Philaenus spumarius
CAAACCTTCCGGTCCGAAGGACCATACTACAACCTAACATACAGCGATATAAATTATAAAAATACATTATCTTCTTATTTTCTGGGCCGGAGATTGTATCCATGTCCCTGCTCTTCCTCCGTTTCTGGGCTGTCTGAAGCGTCGCTTCCAGTCCCGGAAAGATTCACCGTTCGGAGTGGTTGTTCCAGTGGTTTCAGCTCAGCAGCATGCACCTTGACTGGAGGATTGGTCTTCAGCTCGTAAATGCCCTCTCCAAGTTTTCTTGCGACAGTGTAAGGCCCCAACCATTTGGGTGCCAGACCTGCATGGAAACCTTTGGCCTTGTTGCTGAGTACGTGGTTTCGTCTCATTACCAGTTGACTGGGTTGTAGCTCTTTTTCTTCTTTGACATTTATAGCTTCAGCCTGTCTCAGTGTGCGTTCCGCTGCTTTTGTCTGCATTTGCCGACCCTGTTGTTGTTGGGCGGAATACCACTGTTCCACTGTTTGCTGGTTGTTGTTAGTCGTAGCCGGTAGACTCCAATCACCAATGCGACGTATCGGTCGACCCAAGAAAAGTTCTGCTGGTGAATAGCCGGTGACGCGATTGGTTCTCTGTCGCAAGGCGAGTAATGACTGGGGTAGATGTTCGTCCCACTTCTTGTGTGGTTTGTCGACTAGAAGAACTCGTAGCATTCTCTTCAGTTCTTGATTTCGTCGTTCAGTAGGGTTGGCTTGAGGGTGGTAGATTGGAGTTGTCCAATGTTCGATATTCCATTGGTATAACGTTTGCTTCCAGAGTCGAGAAGTGAATTGACTGCCATTATCGGAGAGCAGACACCTAGGATACCCATATCGACTGAAGACTTCTGTACGCAGGAGATGTAATATGCGACTTGATGTGGCTTCTGGTATGGCGAAGGCTTCTACCCATCTGGTGAATAAATCGGTGACAACCAAGATGTTAGTTTTACCCCGAGATGTGCGGGGGTATGGACCCATGATGTCGATGGCAAGTACCTCCCATGGTTGATGGGGCTGTCGACCACGTGACGTTGTATTCGGTTTCTGATTGGTTGCCTTAGTGCGAGCGCAGATGGAGCACGATCTAACATATGCTGCGATGTCTTTCTTCATAGCCACCCAGAAAAATCGCTGACGGATCGAATGGTATGTTTCTTCTCGGCCGGGGTGTACTGCTTCCATGTTGTCATGGTACTTTTGGAGCACTGAGTTGACGTAAGCTTTTGGAAGGACTGTAACTGGTGACTGGTTAGCGAACTTTGACACGTAGACAAGAATACCATCTTGTAGCCGTAAGTTCTTGTAACACACCTTAAAACTTCTTGGAACACCCAATCTGTCGTCGCTTCGACTTCTAATCCAATCAATCATCTTCTTACAGACTTCATCTTCTTCTTGCCATTTTTTAATTAACTCTTTGCCGAACCCGTTGTCCAAAGCCATGAGAACTGGAGGTTGTTCAGTTGTTTTCGGTGGTGTGGGTACTTCCCTCTCTGGTAATGTCTCTGCTTGTCTAGACTCGTCGGAGGGGTTGCGTGAGAGACTATCTGCTGCCTGATTGGACGTTCCAGAGACATGTATCACTTCAAAATCGAATTCAGCCAATAACAACGCCCATCGCATTAACTTTGACTTAGTTCCAGATACTGAGTTTAACCAACGAAGCGCTGAATTGTCTGTATATAATTTAAATTTTCTTCCTTCTAGATGGCCCCGAAACTTTCCAACAGCCCATACTACTGCTAATGCTTCTTTCTCGGCTGTACAATAATTTTTCTCGGCAGGTTGAATTTTTCTGCTGGCGTATTCTATGATGTCTCTGCCCCCTTGTTTGTTTTCTTGGAATAAAACTGCACCTAACCCTAAATCGCTGGCGTCAGTTTGCAGGCACAACATTCTTGACGGATCTGGATGCGCTAGTCTAGGTGCGTCGCATATGGTTCTCTTTAAATCTTGGAATGCTTTTTCTTCTTTTCCAGTCCATTTGAACGGTTTCTTTTCATGCAGTAGATCAGTTAATGGAGCGGCTCTTATCTCAAATTGGGGAACAAAACTACTATACCAACCACAGGTACCAAGGAATTGGCGAACTTGTCGTTTTGTTCGAGGTCGTTCCATTTCGGCTATGGCTTTATTCTTTTCTGGTTGTCTCTCTAATCCTTCCGGTGTCAAAACATGGCCAAGGTACTCTACTCTCGAGGACGCAAAATTGCATTTCTTAAGCTGACAAGTTAATCCATGTATTTTAAGCCTTTCTAAAACTTTTGCTAGATGTACAAGATGTGCATTAAAATCCTTGCTATAAATCAAAATATCATCTAGGTATACCTGACAAAATTCACCGGTGTATCCAGACAAAACTTCCTCCATAAGATGCGTAAAAGTTGCTGGAGCATTCTTTAACCCGAAAGGCATCACTCTGAAATGGTATAAACCTCTGGGTGTTGTGAAGGCGGTGAGTGGTCTCGACGTCTCTTCAACTTCCACTTGCCAATAACCCGAGTTCAAATCTATCGTGGTGAAGATGGTAGCACCATTCACTCTCTTCAACATAGCCTTTAAGTCGGGTATTGGATAGGCGTCGTTCACAGTCTTGTTGTTTAATTTTCGATAGTCGACGCAGAGTCGATAATCGCCGTTCTTTTTCTTCGGTAGAACAATTGGTGATGCCCAGCCAGATTGAGATGGTTCAATCAATCCTTGTTCCTCCATTTCTTGAATTTTCTTAATCACAAAATTTCGTTTGTCTGCATTCATCGGATACGATTTCTGTTTAATAGGTTCATAATCCTTACACACTATTTTATGTTTCACTGTATTAGTATAACCAATTTTCTCTGTTATAACTTCTGGGTATTGATTCAATAAATTTTTAAGTTGGCATCCCTGCTGGTTGTTAAGTGGTCCGATGTTTAATTTTCCTTCGATTTCCGTACCTTCCTCTTTGTCTCTATTCATTGACAGATTTCCGTTATACCAAGCCACTCTTTTCCTATGGTCTACTCCCATAAATATCTCATTTGCTGTATAGTCAATGATTACATGATATTTTTCCAAGAAATCATGTCCTAGTATCACATCCGGCATTAACTTATCAATAACTAACACATCTATTTCTATGTCCATGCTGGCACACTTCCCTCTCAAGATAGTCTGTCCAACAACCTTATAACTAATGCCTTCTACTGCTCCATTGACTATGTGATTTCTACTTTCTTTCGGCTTCGGAAGACTATTTATTATGCGATTACTAACAAATGAACCACTAGCTTGTGTGTCTAAGATACAGGTGTATGTCACGTCCTTGATTACTAATTGGATAGCTGGGCGGCAGTGATCCTGAATGCTTAGAATTTGTCCTATAGATGCAGTCCTCGCCCAGCCATCTCTCACTTTCGTTATTCTTCTTATCTTGAATAAATTTATGTTTGTGCTGGGGTACCTCTAAGCACCCAGGACCAGCCCTCCCCAGCTTAGACAGGTCCCATTTTAGTTTTCCCTCTGAGGACACTTATCTCGTAAATGCCCTATTTTATTACAATTATAACATTTACGGTCCCTTTCTTCATTCCTCCCTATCCTATGTTCTTCTTCTAATTTTCGAATTATACTCCGTAAGTCATTAAATGTCTTCGGTTGGGCCACGTTAACTAAATGACGAATCTTATCTCCTAACAGATCAATTATATATGGCAGGGCATCATCGCCATTACTGTCAGGGTGTAATCGTCGGTACAATTGCAATTTCTGAATAATGAATGCGCCTGCCCGCATTCCGGTAGGTTGGGTCTCGATTAAAAATTTTTTATTGGCTGCGGCCTGAATCTCCACTGAATTAAATCGAGATGTAAATTCTTCTTTAAAAGACTCCCAATCCAAATTTAGACCCCGTAAATTATTCCACCAGGTAGCTGCCGGTCCCCTAAGTTGTTGAGTGAGAATATGGACAAATATTTCGTTAGGTAGATTAGAACGTTTTAGTAAAGCTGTTGAGTTGTTTAGGAACAATTCTGGATCCTCCTCTAATCTACCATGATATTCTGGCAGGCTTTCTCTTATGACCCTGGGATCCACAGAGACATTTGACCCAGTGTTAATAGCTACCGGATTAGCCCTTAAAATACTCTCTATCTGTAATTTCAAATCAGCTTCTTTCACACCTAACCTTCCTTCAATCTTATCTACTCTTCCTTTAACATCTTTAATACTACTTGAGGCTTCCCTTAAACTAGACTCTACCTTATCTTCTACAGCCTGGACTCTTCCAGAAACAGTTTCCAGGCCTTCTTCTAAATCGGAAACTTTTCTATTAATTGCTCCTAAATTTTCCTCTATAGTGGCCCTAACCTGGCTGCTAATTTCGTCTTTTAAATTCTTATTTTGTTCTTTAACATTCGAAATTTCATTTTTCAATTCCTTATTTTGTTCTGTAATTTGACAATTTTGTTCTCTAATTTCTTCTAAAAGTCTTAAAAGAGCCAAATTCTCACTTACTGATTTAGTATCAAATTTTTCCGTATCCGGGTTTTTTCCTTCTTCTATCAATGCTTCTCTTAAACGTAAATACAGATAATTTTTAGTTCCAGCCTCTTTCAAACCCCTTTTCTTTAATTCCTCGCATAATTCACCTTTCTTCAGCTCTCCTAGGCTCTTCATGTTGTTTTCTTTTAATCCTGTCACGGTCGCCAATTTAACGTCGAAACACTGATTCGTTTAAATAAAACTACGATATCACTGTTGACACACTTTATTTAACTCAAATCACATACAATGCTACAAATCTAAACAGTCACAACACTATATTTAAATCTTTTTTTTTATTACAAACAAGAACATTATTTTATTTGTTTACATATCACCATAGTAACGAAAATGAATAACCATAAAATAGACATTAATAATGGTAGACTGATATCATATGTTTAACATATGGATCTATCTGGAATTTTCTAGGCTAGGCTAACATGAAATATACAATGGAATATTCCGGGAGCCAACAACACAATTTCAACTAGGTATTTTTTTCAATTATTAATTTATACTTATATAAGATAATAGAAAAAAGAAAACAAACAAAAAGATAAACATAGGCCTAAATTTTAATTAGAGTTTCAATTGCGAACAGGTTATGTTTTCTTTTAATTACATTTCAATAACCCTTGCATGCACTGCATCAACAGAGAAGCGCTCGTATTTCCTGTTGCTTTCTCGTTTACTGGAGCAGATCCTTAATCCCCTAACCCAGTCTAGCCCCCCAATAGAAAATGTCATATGGGCACCCAAGGGCCTATTTTGAACAGGTAAAAATATTCCACGAAATTTAATGAAACTCAGAATTCGTAATTGTTCATTTGGACGTTTTTTTACTTATTTGACAGTTCCTTTCCTTAAATTTAATGAGCGAAATTCACGATACCTAACATTGTTATAAATTAGTTGTTAAAATGAAATAATTATGCGAGTAGTGTTTGTTAAACTGTATTTTCTGGAGGAAGATTGTGCAATACAAAACAAATGTAGGCCTATATAAATTTTAAACACCCAGTTAAGAGTTAAACTGAATGAATATAATGGTTAATTCATGATATATCAATTTCCGTAAAAGGATTTATGTAGCATTCAAATATAATATTTTTAATTTAACAGAAGAAAATCACACCGAATAAATAATAGGAGAGATCTCAGAGATGTTTACCTTTCAATGTTTGCGCAAACACTGCCATAAACTTCGAACCTTGTTGTCAAGCATAAAGTGTTGCACAAACTTGTTCGGTCTCGACCGATTCGCTTCAAAAGTGTGCGCAAACAAAACTATCATGCCATACGTTTTAAACCTACCGTCAAAATGTTTGGGGGCCTTTACTTTAGAGCATGGACAAAATTCGGCTCTGCGCGGGTCGGCTCTGCTAGTATAGAATATAACCACTCCCATTTAAATACACAGAAAGAATACCTCTGGAAAAATTCCGCTTCGCTCTGCTCTGATCGTATAAGTATAGCCGTAGCTTAAGAAAGATTGTTGGGAAAGGGGGATAAATTATGAAACAAAATGAATTTTATAATAATTATTTTTATTGAAGTCAAAACAATGAATTATTTTACCAATGAATTCGGTAATTGGTAAATTGATCGATGAGTTCCATCTTCCAAATGAAATTCATGGAATCACAGTTAAATTCCAATATAGGCCTACTCACCTGTATTTTATTTTGTTTAAGAAGCATTAATAAGCCAAGTTTAACAACCTTCTTTTTTCTAATTAAATTGAATTATTTTGTGACGTCTTTCCAAAACGTAATTCACTACGTAAAAATATTTTTCCTTTAATTAAAGTTATATTTAGCAAATTTTCTTTTTAAATAATAGATAATAAAATATGTTTTAAGTTATTAAAACAATTAATTATTCAATAATTATTTTTCTTTTATTCTTCTTTCTTTAATTATATTATTTACTTATTTTAAATTAGGCCCTACGTGTTTCCGAAACTTTTTCAAAACCAATGTCATCGATAGTTTAATGACAATTAATTGATAGACTTTTCGATAGTGATGGCTATCGATACTATCTATACAGTACTATCGCACTATCGCCAACCTTAGTTGTAAATAATTCGACCACTCAGCTGAACCGCTGACGTGAGTTCAGCATATTTCCAAAATTAAGTTTAGGCCTATAATAAATAGTTCTATGTTTTAGGGTTTCAACCAACAACAATTTGGGAAGTTGGTCTACTCACGACGGTGCTGAATAGCTGCCTATGTGTACGAAATATATTAGTAGGATTTGTTTGCACCTAAGCCTACAGCTTCGACTCAACCGGTCCTTCGTTCCACTCGCAGCGAAAAAACTCGGCCTTTGGCCTGGGATCAGAAGATGCCCCACGGTAAAATCCACCATGTAGATTTGAAACAGGTACTTTTATGGTATTCTACGTTTCGATCGATTTTGGGGGAACAAAGCGAGCTGCAAGGTCGCGTAAAAAAAACAAAATGTGCAGAATAATATCCTACATTTATTGTTTTAGATAAGACTCTAAAAAAGTTTCATTCTCGTAGAAAAATCTCAAAAATAGTTAGGCCTACTTCCTGTCAAAAAAAACGTGTTTCTGGTTGTTTAAATTTGGACCAAATCGGACTTAAAATGCGGCCGCTAGAGTGCGAACACATATATGCACACATATATATAAACGTGTTCTGGGGACAATGATTGGTGCTCATTTACTACTCCCGACCTTAGGTCTTACCATTAAGGGTCGTTGTAGTAGCTAATTTTTCCTATGGAAATTCGCTAACAATGGAGACAGCTGCTTAGAAGTTCCGGAGAATTTTATTTTTTATTCCGGGGAATTTCCTTGGGTCTTTTGGGGAAAATCAGCTTTTGACGTTGGCAATGCTGTAGCTGTGGTGAAAAGCTAAATTCCAACAATAGCAGCTGATGCAGTTTTAGATGTATTTATGTTTTGGTGGTGTTTTGAATTCAGTCTTTTTAATGTAATTATCTAATGGCAGAAAGAGCTGCTGCGTTACAAACATACACAGCCAAATTGCTAAAGAGTATGTATTAAGTGAATTCCACACCAATCATGACTAGGCTAAGTAAAAGAGTTTTTATATCACATAAATTAGGTTATGTTTAGGTTTAATAATACAAATTCTAGTTTTCCGTATACAAAATTAGTTATAACACTCCCTGTCTGTGTGTGTAAATTTTTTTTAAAAAACTAGCTCTTAAAAATTTACGCCAAAGTAATACTGTATTTCATAATTACGTAATGTAGCCCAACATACATATAAGCATGTTTATTTTAAAAGTTTTAACTAATGTAAAAATGTACCCAAAAAGGCAACATTTTGAGAAATTTTCATTTGATTCAAGTACGTTTCAGGTTTCCTAAACGGAAGATGTTTTCAACCGATTTAAAAAAATGTTAGCTATGCCGTTTTTCTTCTTATTACAATAGGCAACTTTTCCCCACTTAAGCGTTCCCTAATACACATGCACCAGCCTGACCTGATCATAAGAATCTTATTTTAACGACAAATCACTTCAAAATTAATTTTTCAATACACTTACTAAATTTTGATTGTTAATTTAATCTAATTTTATTATATAGGCCTATTTAGGCCTATATAGTGAAACAATAGCCGGGTTCACTAGTGTTTTATATATTTAATCAATTTTCATTATATTTGTGCACAATACAATGATTTAACTTAGCTTCCTGGATTTGAACTCATTTCTTTGTACGAAAATTCTTTATTTGTTATGCTATTGGAGGCAGTTATGCTACTTTGAACCCATCATCAAATCAATCTTACAAACTAAATTTGGGTATACAATATTGCGTGTACAAATAAAACACATTGTTATTTGATGATTTTCATTTTTGTGTGACGATGAAATAAAACGGTAATAGCCTACCTCTTTCTTTTCCTGTCAGTTCATAGTTGTAATCGGCTAAATAAAGTATTTAATTTTCAGCTAGAGAAGAGACAGAATTAAAAAGGAGACAGTTGCACAAAGAGATTGAAGAACTGACATCTGAATCTACAAAATTACATACTGAAATAAAAGACCTAAATTACGATTTAAAAGGATGCAAAGAAACTACAAAGGCGAAGCAGGCAGAACTATCTAATCTTGTAGTGAAATTAAATGGATATGAGAGTGCATTATCTAAAGTAAATAATCGTTGATTTTAAAGTCATATCAGCTAAGTTCATAGATCTAAATTATTGTATTATAGCAATAATAATAGTATTACTAAACTTGTCAAATCAGCTTAACGAAATGTGCCTAATGAATGCTTGCTTAAGAGCTGTGAAATATTAAAGATCAAATTAATTATCTACATAGCATTACAAAATGCATACTTTCTTAGCTCTAACTTAGTGAGAGGGTTATATGTATCACATATAAGTAACTAAACATCTACCGGTATTTTATTTGAAAGATATACTACAAACATTTGAGTCTACACTGTGTGATAACAACAATAAACCTTAGTCTAAATCTTATGTATTCCACAACTGGCAAAACTGAATACAAATTTATACTTCAAAATGTGAATTCTTTAAATATATATATAACTCTCCCAATACATCAACCTACAGAAACTGGTTCTTACCCAGAGTTTAAATAAAACAATTATCCCTCTAACTTTCACAAATCGTGGCCTCACCTCTATATTTACTTATATATATACTTATCTTTTCACCAAAGAACCTTTTCCAAAAGACCCACTTCTAATCTTTTCTCCCTATTTAAAATTTCTTGTCCCCCTTTAGCTTTCCCCATCTAGTCTTACTTTGATGTTAGCTTATTTAAAAATGCAACTCTGCGATTTACATCATTTCTAATTACTTACACATTACTAAATTACTAAATTGATTTATTTCTACCTATTTCCTATGCTTAATTTACTTTAATAATGTTAAAGCCTCTTGATCTGTGCTGCAACAACTCAACTCCCATGCCCTTACGTCCACCTGGGCAGGCACACCTCATGGAAAAGCCTCTCTGGTCTCTCCTTGGCGCCCACACCAGCGTCTACACCCCAAAGGCTCCAGTCTCCCAAGACTTCTCTTCTCACCAAAGAACCTTTCCCAAAAGACCCCTTTCTAATCTTTTCTCTGCGATTTATATCATTTCTAATTACTTAACTAGCTACTCTGTATTATTTTGATATTGTGCTTGCTAATACAATTTTATTCTACTATTATTGTTAAAAATGTCATCAGTTATAAAAAACAAAACCATCAGTTATATAATCTTTGATCGTGTGGCTGGTTGGTTAGATTGTGGTTGAAGTGGTTTTTAGTTTAATCTCATGCAGATAAGATCAACTATTTTACTAATTATTTGTTGTTATTTTGGGACTATAATCTGCAGTGGCGCACTGAGGATTTGGCTTGAGGGGGGGGGAATAAGTTCAGGTCAGAGTATATATATATATATATATATTCAATACAATCTAATCATTACAAACATCCATTCTACCAGCTGTGTATTGGCCCAGTTTGCAGATCAATAAAAAAACTGTAAAACAAAACAAATGCCTCCTCTTCCAGTTCAGTGGAGTTATAGATATCTAGCAGCAATCGCACAAAATAATGCTACTGTATTCAATGTCTTTTACATTTCTGCTGTAAGAGTTTCTCTGCCACTATCATTAAACACCAAGCATTGGTTGGTTTTCATATTCTATGACAGTAAACAAGGGTAAGCAACACCACTCCACTTCAAACACCAGAAGACATATGACAGGCTATGCTATGTAACAGGTAGACAATTATGAACAATGTGAGTAGGTGTGGAGAACTTAACCTATTTGATCTGCAGATATTAATTTGATTGAATGAACATTGCAGTCAGGTTGGTCTAGTAGACCGGCTAATATGTACCTCTATCTTATGGCTTTATCTCAAATGTACTTTAATAATCTGTTTATCAACCTGAAAATGAAGTGAATATATTTTTCTGAAACATAAAGTCCATTAGGTTACATTGGAATTGATGACAGAAATAAAGTTATGTAACCCATATTAAGTATTATTTACTCTTCACCGGTGGTACAATATATTTACCATAAATTTATTTATTTATTTATTTTTTTTATTAGCATGTTTGTGGTACCAAGTCACTATTATAATTAATAATAATAATATTACCTTGTTAGGTCCGTCACGTGACTTCTTGTCGTGTATTCCTTACGACATGTTTCGGAGCCGAAACTCCATTTTCAAGTTATAATCACTCCGAAGAGATCGTCGCACATTAAAATAAATAAAACATATACACACATACACACGTACACATCACACCAACACATAAACACAATATCACGCTTGACATAAACTTAGGTGTGCAACCTATCATTGTCGGTTGAATACTGCCGGTATTGCGTTCAGGGATCTTAACGATTTTTATCTCTGTTTGTCTTCTGTAAATATTTGATGGCCGTATCATATAAATGGTGAGAGTGACATGAAAGTTGGTCATTTAAGATATCGTCCGGTTTATTTTTGAATGCTTTATAAATTTCATACTCTTCCTTAGCATTCATTAGTCTACCTTTGCCGCAAATGTGTGGGTTTCTACCGAAGCGTGGAAGTCACCTAGGCTATGTTTGTTTTCGGCAAGGTGACGAGCGTAATTGGAATTGTTAATGTTGGCCTTATTGTTGGGAAGATGTTCCTTGTAACGTTCGATGAACGCTCTCCCTGTCTGACCTATTTAATGTTTACTACAATCCTGGCAATTGATTTTATAAACTCCGGACATTTTTTCAATTGAGGTGTTGGTTTTACGCCTAAGCAATTTTGATAGTTTATTGGTAGTACTGAAAGATAACGTGATGTTGTGTTTTTTGAAGATTTTTTTTAGGACGTTAGGTAAAAAGTTCGTATACTCAGACGAGACATATTTTTTATCAGTAGTGCTATGGGTTTCTATGTGTTTATTGTTCATTTTCTTTTCATGGTTGTTAATCATCTTATCAATTATTGTACTCTTGTACCCATTGGCTACGGCTATATGTTTAATGTTGAGCAATTCTTGTTGGTAATCAACTTTACTCAATGGGACAGTGAGAAGTCTATGTACAAAGCTATGAAAAGATACCATTTTTTGAGAATATGGATGGTAGGAATGCTGACATCAGTTGTAGTGGGTTTTCGAAAAAATTTGTATTCGAACTTGTCTGTGCTTTTTTTATGGTTAAGTCGAGAAAGTTGAGTTGGTTATCATTTTCAGTTTCAAGCATGAACGGTATCTTGGAATTAATGCTGTTCAAGTAATTCTTAAGATTGACGGCTTGTCGGTCGGTTCCATTGAAAACTACGAACGTGTCATCGACGTAGCGGCCATAATATATTATGTTCTGTTTGTATTTATTACGGTTGGACAGTAAGAATTCATTTTCATAATGATTTAAATAGATATCAGCTAGTAAACCTGAGAGTGGTGAACCCATTGCTAGGCCATCTTCTTGTGTATAGAAGGTGTTTTCGAATGTGAAATAATTCTGCTCTAGCACTGTTTGTAGCAACAATATTAATTCTTCCACTCCACGTTTACACAATTCATTAGTTTTTGTAAGGTTTTCTCTGATTATGTTTATTGTTTCTGCTATTGGAATGTTTGTATACATGTTAACAACATCAAATGACATGATTTTGAAATGTGAAAGGATTTTAATATTTTTTGTATTGTCTACGAATTTTGAGGTGTTTTTTATGCTATTGTTGTTTATTATTGTTATGTTGTTTTTAATGAGTTGCTCCAACTTTTTCGCTGTTTTAAAGCTTGGTGCTGAGGTATAGTTGATTAATGGTCTTATAATTATAGGAGTGAGTTTTTTGTGTATTTTCGGTAGTCCGGTAAATTGTGGAGCTTGCGGATTGATTGGTTTAATGGACCTGCGTGTGGCTTCGCTTAGTAAAGTTGTGCATTTGTTAATTGTCAGGTTAAGTTTTTTGTGGAATTTGTAGATTAATTTATATTTGAATTGTATGTTTAATTGTTACAGATTGTGGAGAGTGCGCAATTAATATCACAATTTGCAGATGGCCATTCTTCTTTTCACAAATAAATCAGGTATGTTTGCAATCCAACCATCACATGACTTATAAATCAAAACCAACTAAAATTGCATTACTCTACATAATTTCATTGATTTGTCCAAACCTAATTCCTTACATTTTTTATCAGGTTGCGTTTCCACAAGAAAATTTATAGAAAATGTCTGATAGAAACTTATAAGTACCGTATATAATCTGTACCACAAGTAAGTGGTAGTTTTAGAGTGATTTTTCTTGCTAGGCTTACTCTTAACACGTTCATATTTGTTTGTGACTAGTGTTGTAGCTCATTTCATCAATTTTAAATATTTTTGCTCATAGGTGCAACAATTAATTTTAATATTTCTGTAAAATTCTGTTCAGTTCAGTTCTATAATGATATCAAATCTCATGAATCACACAATGACCTATAACCTAAAGATTGCCAAGTCACAAAAGCAAAAACAAACCTAGCCTAGGCCTAGCCTACTTCAACCAAGATCACAATAAATTATACTGTACCACACTTTTACATAGCACTTTTCCATCTATTAACACACTATAAAATTAACAAAGCAGCATTAACACCAATTCTTTAATCACAGTTATCCAGCGTGAAGATCAGAAATCGTATTGAACCCAAACTAGGTTATACCAATGTAAACAAACATCTCAACATATGATCGATATTAAAAATTGCGATTCGAAATTATGTTATAAGAAAATCTAAATACAACCAATAAAACATAATATAGATATGTGTAACATAAATAAGTGTTCAGTAAAACAATGTTAATTAAAGTAAAAGTATTAGTATTTATTTGTAAAGAGATTGTAAAACGTAAATAACATAACGATTTAGCATTCAGCCATTAACACACTAGAGTAGGCCTGCTTGGTACTAAGGTCGTGGTTTAATACATAATTTTATTTTACTAATATAATGGTAATTTTAACCAATATGGCATAAATTTAAAAGAAATATTATTGTGCTAAATAAATACTCATGCTACACGGGAATATGCGATATTCACACAAGAAACGTTATAATCTTATAATACATGGAGCCTAACGAAATGAACTACAACCGACCAATCGGAGATCAGATGTGCAACAAAGAAAATAAGATGAGCAATACCAAGACCCCCCTAGGAAGCAATTGAAAAATGACCGAACTACCGCCGAGTTTAAAAGCATTCTACAGCCAGGAGTCCAGAGATGAAGATGTGTTTTTGCAATTCCGATATTAATTCAGTTTAAAATAAAAGTGTTACATGAAACAAAACCGTTTAACATTGAACAGAACTTGGTATAGTCTGTATACTTTATAAAGAACAATAGTTAAAATCAACTAAATAAGACTAATTGATCAAATTAAGGAACTTTGAACATTTTATCTTGAGTACAAATCTTGATGCCATTTTCTAAATTCAATATTCAACATAGATTAAAATCCAAATGCGTATTATAAAAAGATTATCCAAACCCGGCCGATAACCCTTCCCGAGATTCTATAAAAGATTTATTGTCATATGACTCTAGATAATAAATCCACAAAATATTAATTGAGCAAAGCTGATGGGCAATCTTAAGAAATTTGTAAATGAACAATCTGAACAACAATCTTGTGAACCTAATAATATTATCAATATTTTCTTTTAAAGAGTAAATGTATAAGATATAATTTGATTACAATTAAAGGAAAATAAAATGTATATTCTGTTTCTTATTTATAGTTTTTGATTCAAAGTACAGCTATCATTTAATTTCAACGTAATATAAGATTATCATAAATAGGCTAATCCTATTAGATCATTCAAAGAATAAATTTGTCTGATGATTATTATAAAATTTGACGCCCAACTAGTGGGGCATTATTAAAAAGAGAGAAGATTATTATAGTTCTCATATTAAACAGTCATATCTCATTCTGTATTGACAGAATCAATTATGGTTCAGTTGAAGAGGAGCTCGGGACAGGTAAGTGTGAAGTCGAAGGCTGGCTTAAATAGTTTACAGCAGGTAAACTTTGCTTTGCTTAAGATTTAAAAAGGTAAATTAGCATTTTTGTAAATCTTCCATTAACGAAGTTGAATTTGTTGCTGCCGGTGAAACTATATTTAAATTTAAACAAATTAAAAATAACCCTTTGTTCTTAAAGACTTATCCTGGCCAATAATTTAGAAATTTTTTCTAGTTGGGTGAAGTTTAAGTTTTCAACATCTTCGTTAAGGGTATCTAACGAGTCCCTAGCTAGATCGGGTTGTTTGGCCAGGTTGTTTTCTGTAATGACAATAGCGGTTGTCTGGAGGAGACTTCTTAATAGTCCTCTAATTGCATTGACAGTATCAAACCTGCCTCCAGCTACCACCACTTCAAAAGTAAGTTCAGACTTCCTTGAATTATCTACTTTCACTAATTCCACCATCTTAAAGATTTTGAAACAAGAATGAATTTTAAATTTGAAAGAAAGGTACATTTTGAAATTAATAAGTGAGAAAGAGAGAAATTTAAATGTATGCTTGAAAACGCCAATCAATCAAGCCAGGAAATTTTTGTTACTTCCTCTCCAGACCACAACACACAAATGAAAATTTAGAAAAAAACAGTACAAAAAAATTTAATTTGTAAAAGTTTTATCAAAACCAATTTTGAATCTAGAATAAAAATAATATTATACAAAGTAGAGTTTCTGTTTACATAAAGTGTACATAAAAAAAATAATTTGTCCACATGCGACAAGTCAAACGGGCATAGAAATGTTTGTTATATTTTTTGTATTTTATTTATTTTTATCTATTTTTGTATTCTATTTGTTTTTATATATTTTTATATTTTGTTGCTATGCTTGCTCAGTCCTTAGCAAGCTAAAGATGTGCATGCTGAGCCACAGCTAACAATTTTTAATTTGATTGTAAACAGTTTAGGTTAACCCTTTGGATCGTTTAACAGATAAAATAACATGGTATTATATCAGTTATTTTACAGTGAAAGACAATTACATTAACTCACAATTATCATGTTGTACATAAATACATGATTAAGTTGTGGTTGAATGGTATATTGTTTTTATAAACTTTTTTTAAATATTAAACTGTTGAAATATTAAACAATATTAAAATGGTTGTAAATTGCACTGGTTGCAGTTGAAATGATTAGCGTCCTGCACTCGAACCAGACTAAATCTGGTTTAAATTTGCATTGAAACTTAGCCCGTCTGGTTGTTTGATTTGGTGTGTGAAGTTGAAACTGACATTACACTACTTAATTTACAATGACGGCATTACACTTGACATAATTACGATCTGACTTGATTTGCACTGGTTTTAAATTTTTGTGTAGTGTCTTAAGAACACACAATGCAAAGAATCGAACTTGGTTCCTTACTGTACGGTATAATGAATCTGCGACATCCCTAACTGTACATGATGATCGATTTACGTATGCGCCAAATCTAGAAAGTAGCTTAGTGAGTTTGCAAATCGTGTCCATAGATGGCATAAGCGTTCAGAAATAAATTTACTACCGGGATGTTTAAAAACGCTACAATTCTTAGATTGATCCAATGCAAGTGCAATTTAAGTCTTGTGTAGCAAATTGTTTGCCAAATAATCACAGCATCAACTTATGCTGTAAAACACGACACATTTCTCCAACTATAAACATAATTATTTCTTTATTTTCAGTTAAACTGTTGTAATGGCACTTCAAAATAAAAGCATGATGGATGGAAAAGCAGATGAACTTATAGACTCAGTTAATGAAGTGGTTGCACGTATGTAGAGTAATTTTAAATTTTTGGTGTGTATATATACATAAAATTTATTTTATATATACGAGGTGTGTAAAAAAATATGGAGAATAATTTTATTACAAACAAAGTAATAAGCTTACATAGAATTTGAGTTATTTTATTCAAAGTACTCTCCTTGGCTGGCGTTCTAGTTCGAATGTTGAATCAATGACTGGAAGCATTTTTGGAAGGGCTTTCAGCTGCTGGTCATGGCCATCTCAATGTCGGGAATGGTGTCAAAATGTTTTCCTCTTAGCGCGTTTTTTATTTTTCAATCAACAGCAACTTGTGACGTGGCACTTTGTCGTGATGCAGAAGAAAGCTACTGGCCCATTTTTCTGATCTCTTTCTTCGCACATTTATTTGCAAACGTTACAGTAGCCCTTTGTAAAATTTGGAATTTCCAGTTGTTCTCCTTGGAGTGATTAAAATGCTTTGCATGGACCCGTACGGGATGTTAAGTTCTTCGGTAAGCTTTCGAATAGTCATTCGCCTGTTTGAACAAACAAGTTTGGCCACTTTTTGAATGTTTTCATTGGTTTTTGAGGTCTAAGGACGTCCCGACAGTTGATCGTCTTCAACCGAATCATTTTCACTTTTAAATCGCTCATACCACTTGTAAACAGTCTTCAGAGTTACTAAATTATCGCCATACACTGATTTTAATATTTCATGAGCTTCTTTTTTGCAACTTGAAACAAAACTTAATGTTAATGCGTTATTACGAAGGGGCTACTTGCTTGGTTGTAACTTTGGTGAGAGGGTACACACATTTATCATACGTATAAGTATAAATAAACATATATTTTATTCTGAAGATCTACTGCATTACAACATTTGATTCTACACCGTGTGAAAACTGCAATTAACCCTAGTCTAAATCATTTACTTTACACACAGGCAAAACTGAGTACACATTTCTACTCCCCAAATATGAATTCTTTAAGAAAAAAAAATATATATATATGTCTCCCAATAGATCAACCCACAGAAACTGATTTTAACGCAGAATTTATATACAGTAGAGCATCAGTTATTCGAATATATACGGACCGTTGTGAAATTTACTTTTCGAGTGTACTGCACGTATTTTTAAAATACAGTATGTAGGGCCTATCAATTTTTGTAGGGCCTAATTAAAATTTTTAGTGTTGTACCAGTGTTGTGTTTTATTGATACGTGACCACCGAAAACTCACAGGAATGTACTAAGGTTTGTATGTACAACTGTACTGCAGTACTGTAATACTTTTTCTCATATTGTATGTAAATATCAATTAATTATACGAATTATCGATTTTACGGGCAAGATGATTAACAATTAATCCGGATAATCGATGCTCTACTTAAAACAATTGTCCCTTTAATATCCACAAACTGTGCCCTTACTTTTACTTTGTCCTGATGGTTCCAACCATCAGACTGCTCAGCTCCTTTGCCCTGACGTCCACCTAGGCTGGCACACTTCACGGTCAAAGTCTCTCCTTGACGCCCAAGCCGGCATCTACAACCTGAAGCCCTCGGCCTCCCAAGACCGCTCTTCTCACCCAAGAACCTTTTCCAAAAGACTCCGTTTCTTGTTCTTCTTTCCTTTTTATAACTTTTCCCAATTCTCAGTTTTACTTGTTTGTTGTCTATTGCTCTACTCGGTATGTCGTAATGTGTACTGTGTTCTATCCACATCTTACCATTGCTTCAATAACCTAAACTATACCTAGTGGCCTACTAAAACTAACTTACGCTTCCTTGCGTAACAGCGTGTTTTGAAATCCAAAATGTACGACAGACACGGTAAACACTCCTCACTCTAGCGGCTCTGGAAGTTGACTGACAAGTCAGAACGTGTTCAAACAATGCCTGTTTCAACGGATCAGGATATCGTACATACTAGATCAAATGGATGTAGTATTAACATACTACATGGATGTAGTAAACATTTTTTTTTATCACACTTCGTACAACTGTTCTTAATTTAAAAAATAATATTGAAGACTGGATTTAAGCCAAAGCTCTAACTTATAAAATGAAATATCAGTATTTATTTTATACAAAATAGCTTAAAAAATTTTTTAGTAAAAATTGTTACTTTTTATATTTCTTGCATTCTTACAAATATTATGTTTAAAGATGAAAATAAATCAGGAATTGATTCTATTAACTGTGTAATAGGTTCAAACAAGAAAAAATATCAAGGCAAAAGCTAAACAACACTTTTTCCACTTAAAATGTGCACCTAATATATGGACTCACTAAATCAGTTATGGCAAAACATTGTTTAGGCAAAAAGTAATTACTTTAAAGTAGAAAACTGGTGCTCAAAACTGAATTCAATAGTTGTTTCAGAAATGTTTCAAATCAAACACCAAAAGATGACTTTAAATAATGAACTAGGACCTATATAAGTTCGATAAAATTGTGTTTTAAATATTAAGATTAGTGTACTAATAGTTTATTTGTTAGGACTTGGGCACAGTACTAAGTTAGGTACAATTGGGTTATTGTGTTTAACAGAAAATGGTTACACTGTCATTTGAGTAAATAATCGTATTATTTGTGTTCAAGTTTGTAGTTCTGTTTTAAGTAAATTAACTCACTAGTAAACCTAAATATTATTTACAGTTAAAAAATTATATTTTAGGATTTGGTTTTAGGTTAAGAATACTAATTTTAAATGGTGTTGTATCTTTCAGTTATTGAAAGAGAAAAAAGAAAAAAAGCGGAAGTGCTGGAAGAAATTGGTCTATTAGGAGAATTGTCATCTCGTTTTCAACGCGAGTTAAAAGTGAAAGAAGAAAACTTTTCAGAAGTTAACAAGTTAATTTCTGAAAAAACTAACGAAATGCAGAACTGTGAGAAAATAATAACTGTGATTGATGAAGGAATAATTAAGGTATAATTAACTATGTTTATATATATGAGGGTTATTTGGAAATTAACCTTTGCTTGGGCTGTAAAAACTAAATGGTTCCCTTACAAACAAGGCACAAACGATTGTTGCATTATGTTATTAATATGCTCTTATTTTGTTGAGTACTTTACAAACTATGAATAGTACAAGATGGCAACTAATTCTATTTCACTAATATTATGAGTTTCTTGGCATCATCTAATTTTCTGGAAGAAATTCTTGTTCTGAGTGCCATCATCGATAATGTCAAGTTTAGTATGATAATGTAATGGGTGATGGTTGTTCGAAATAATTCTGGGAATGGTGAACTACACGACAAGGAAGGATTGTACTAGTTTAAGTGGGAAATGTTTGACTATATTTTTAAAGCCCTCATCTAGAACTTTTTTCTTGACATATTATTTTCTTTATGCCAGTTAGACTAATGAAGATGAAAAGCGGCTTTGCAGTTCAAGTTAAAACACATTGTTAAACACTGTTCGATTTTTAGCAAGAATTCGGGATAGGCAGATTTCATGAATAATATCAAGATATTGACTTGTTAAGGCATACGTTCAGCAAATATTGACTTGATGCAGCAAATGCTATTGACCTCGCCTTGGAATAGGTTTACACCATCCGTTTTATCCTTCCGTTGCGTTACGATTCCGTTTTCTGCTAAAAATGGAAGGGATAGGTTGTTCGAACTGTCCGTTTTGTCATCCCGCAGTCTTGAAAAAAGATGAGAAGAAAATGAAATTCCTTCGAGATAGTGAAAACGGATGAACGCAACTGGCAGTTGGCAACAACACTATTGGTTCCAAACTGTTGTATCTAATCCTTCCTTCTTTTTTGTATTTGCTGGGACTTGCTTTGTGATGATTCAATCGCTTTCTACGCATTTGCGGAAACAACGGCCTACTGCTCAACTCAAAAACATCATTCGCTATCTGGTCGAAAATATTAATTTTTGATAGATATACATGTATTTATTATATTTTACTACACCGGGTATCGGAGGTTTCGGATATGAGAGGTCTGGATTAGAGAGGTTTTACTGCATTACATATAATTTGGATATATGTTTTTATTATCTTGGAGAAGGGGTACTCAAAGTGGGATTAGTAAGAAGGATATTCACACTCTTTAAGTTCGATTTGAAAATAAAGCAAGGTTTAAAATATATTGTTCAAGTCAAATGTACTGTTTTAGAAAATATTAAATTGTGACAGCTTTTGGTAATATCAGTTGAATTTATACTTTGAATTTGACAAGTTTAACAGTTCTTTTAATAATATAATATTTTCATTAGTTGTTCCTCTTCCCACAAAAATAGCATTCTAATGAATTAAATACTTATCGTTTCCTTATTCTCAATTTCTGAGGATCTGATGTGCGTTTTATCGCCTTTATTGAAAAAATACTTTGTACATGTCTTCACTTCTTGATGGTCAAACTAGAACGGTTTAGCTAGTTTCAGAATTTCCTCTTGTCTGATTGGTTCACAAGATGTTTACACTTTTGCATTATCCAATGGGAATCGACCTGAGCGAGGTGTTTTTTGTGATTTTGGTATAATTGTTTAAGCTGCTTCTTTAGTTAATTTTTATATTAGAAATAACACTTTTAACATTTAAAAAAAATCTAATTTCTATTTTATTTTTTTATCTTAGTTTATAAACTTACGCTTCGTTTGTAATTTTGAATTTGTGTGCAAAACTAAATTATGTGTTAACCCGCAAGTCATTCTGCTTGTATATTAAATGGTTTGATAAATATTTCTTTCTTCCTATTATATACAAATATTCTTAATTTAGTTGTTTTATCGTTTTATTCTATTCAATTCTAACGTTATATTTTTAAATAACTATTTTGATTTAACATGGTTTCTGATGTGCGCTCAACGGAACAGCAGGCGCTGTTGAGTCAGCCAGGCGCCTGGCCTGCGGCCGCCAGTCTCTAGCGAGTACGACTATACAGTGCTATACAGTTTGGGAGACGAAAGTGTTTTCAACCTGATCAGTTGTGTAATTTTCAATTCAGTTGTGTGTTGTACTGTGTAGAAGCGTTTAAAACACAGTTGTTTCTGTATGACTTTGAACAGTAAAGATTCTGGAGAAATACCAAGTGGGCCTAGTCATGAAGAAGCCTTTATATCATTTAACATAGCCATGGAGTGGTTTGAAAAAACAAGAATAAAGTGGCCCAACTCAACTTCATTTATTGAAAAGTATGCATGATTTGGCACCAAAAAATTGACGAATGAGCTTAGTTCAAAAAACTATTAAAGATTTCTTTTAACTTTTTATTAGCCTACTGTAGTACAGTACTAATTATATGTACAGTACATATAAAATAAATGTTCATAACAAACTTTTTCTAATATATATTTCCCCAATTGTTGCCTTTAGAAATAAAATCCAACTTTAAATTTAATGATTTGCTAACGAGATTGAATATCCGATCAAATTGATTATCCGAACCCCCCTCGGTTCCAATTAGTTCGGATAATTGACGCTCTACTGTATATTAAATAATTTTATTGTGATTATTTTGATAAAATATTAAGATTGGAAAGTTATTGCGATATTGCATTTTTTTCACAAGTCTTACCCCAATCACAGTTACCCTTAAAATCCTACCACATCCGACAGGTGCATTGTAGTAAAAACTCGCACAACAAAATGTTAGTGAATAAATTATAAAATGTTTATGAATGAATTATTGTAATAACAGGGTTGACAGAAATTTGCATGACATTTTAGAAATTTACAAAAAATATAGTAACTTTAACAATATCATAAACTTATAGTAAATCAATAACAATAAAATAATTTCAAAAACATGGATGGTATACACGTATAAATGTTAATAATAAATTTGTTGTTTGATTTAAGGTGTTGACAGAGATTATTAATATTATTACTTCTTGCCTATTTGTTACAGCTAACAGAATGTGCCAATGAATTGATGGACCGTATGTTGAATGAATGCCAAAATTAGTCGAAATTATGCAGAAATGAAGAAAATGCCATACTTTAAGTGAGATCAACTAGTTCAGAATGTTGGTGTTTGTATAATATTTAATAAAATATATAATTTTCTACTTTTACAAGATATTGAAAGAATCATACATTCCCTTATATATGTCTAATCCTGTTTAATAAGTTAACACTTATTACTATACAGTTGATTTGTAACTGAAGCACTGTCAATAGAAAGCATCATATAGTTGAACAGTACTAGTTTCAGTAATTACAATGGTAACAACTAACTTGTCTGATTGTTATTAGGCTGATGGAAGACAAGTAATCGGGACAGACCCTTATAGTATCAAGCCTCCAACTAAATAAGTTTTAGTACAATTTTCTGCCAATCC
>JAGFPH010000031.1:1501976-1530442 GCA_018207615.1 Philaenus spumarius
AAGAGTGTCGGTAAAAGAAGTACGTTGTATATGTCTAACGTTATAAATTAGGCCTAGTGTGTTTGTGGCTGGTTTCTATTACGTGTTGAAGTGTTATTTTTGTTAATTATTATTTTGGATGTGCTCTTTAAATCTAGTTTTGAATGATCTTACAGTTCGGCCTATATATGGATTGTTACAATCATCTCAGTTGATTTTATAAATTTCAGTAGCGTCGTGACGGTGTTTGTGCTTATTAAGATTTTGCGACTGACTGTCTAACAATCCACAATATTCTATTCCGATTTATTTGATTTTTCGCTTGTTGGTTGCTTTATTTTCCTTTTCTTCTTAATCATTTCATCTATTAAAATGGCTACTTCATTAAAGAAATAGCTATTTGTTTAATTAGAATTATTTAATTGTTGAAATCGGTTTTGTTCATTGGTATGGTTAGGGCTTTGTGGTCAGTTTTCTGTAGATATATTTAGTTTTTTATATTTTTTATGGTGATATTTAATATTTTTATGCGTTTTAATAAAAGATTTCGGTTTAATAGAAAATATATAATTTTTCCTGTATTATTTCTGTAGACTAGTTATGCCACCTTACTGTTTTCCTTTTTGCGAAACTGAAATGTAACATCTTATTTTGGAGTTTTGGAACTCAATGTAAAGTATCATTAAGTGATAATCTACATGTAGTATTACTTGATGGATCAAACACAACCCTGGGCTTAGTTATCATACTGGTGTCTTTAAAGATAGCCTGTTGCAGCAGAAAAAAAATTGAGTAATTAAGAATAGACTCATCTGTTTGTACCATATGACCAAAACAAATATATTCATTATTATAGTCTGCTTAGGTTTGACTTAATTGCGAATTTGACTTATTAAATTGGTTTCGTACCATATGACCAAAACAAATAAATATATTCATTAATATAATCTGCTTAGGTTTGACTTACGGTAATTGTGAATTTGACTTATTAAATTAGTTTATAATCTAGAAGCCTGCGTTTGACAATTTCAATTAAACTGCGTTTAATAAAATTTCAAATTGGACGGGTTAGTCTTATGAGTTCACATAAGAGTTCATTTGACATAGGAGTCTCTTCTGATGTCCAAAATTGTAGGAGGCTTTAGTTAAGGCTCATTTTATCAATAATGCTAAGTAAAAGTGTTTTCTTTAATTTCCGGAAACTTGCACTATTAATTAATGACCGCACAGACGCTAGAGCTTTTATAGGTACCAATGAACTAACAATGCCAAAAAAACATAATTTGTTTAACAAACGGAAAATGTTTATGTCTGGGTTTCTTAGCAAAAGGCGGAAACTGACAATCTCTTGTAAAATAGGTTACTTGCTAGTCATAGCAATGACCAACACTATTGATCAGCTCTCAATCAAAAACCAAGTTGATGCTGCAGACATTAGTGTTCTAAGAGTGGGAGGGAAAATTTTCTACTAAAAAAATCAACAATCTTAGTAAATCCTACAATTTATTTTATTTAAGTTTATTGTCAACCATGGTTTCACCAGTGACGGCATTTACAAGGCAGCTTAACACATGTCTGACGACTTATTTGTTGATTATTGTTTTGTTTTGACAATTGATGTAATTTGTTTAACTATTAAACCAATATGTTGTTCATCTTTATAGGGGTACATCATTGACAGAAAAATAATAAGATACGAATAAATAAAAATATTTTTAATTACAAAACTTAAGCAATATATCATAGTTATCACAGAATATCATTAATTTATAATTGTCTAACATGCGTTTCTCAATTGTCAGTTTATAGTAGACAATATAGTGAGCAAATAATACAGGGGCCTATTCTAATTCACTACTCAAACTCTTATAACTCTAAGTAAGTCTAATTTAAAAGATCAATAATCCTGATTTTTCTGAGATTCTAATTTCATGAATTGAAAATTTTTAGTTCTAAATCTATATTGCTTAACAATTTAATTTATATTTTTAAAATATTTAATACAACAATTAGATCACTAAAACATCCTTTAGTAAAAACAGTCTTTTAAACTTAGAGAAATATGTTACAGTAGAGCGTCGATTATCCGAACTAATTGGGACCAGGGGTGGTTCGGATAATCAAACACAAAAATTATTTACAATTTAAAACCCCTAATCAATTGTTAGAAAAATTAATTGATGTAGGGATATAAATAGGGTATAGGTATTCTGTACCTAGAAGAAAAACTTTGAAACTGTATATCGTAAAAATGCTTTATTTTTAAAAGATAATGTAATAAAAAGTACTGTACATGTATGATTAAATATCTTTTACAATGACAATACAATATTAGTGGTACTATACATTAGTTTTTATTGTCTACAAATTTTACTAATTTAAATATTTAGTATTTGTATTTATTTATTTAATATTTAGACGCTTGCGCTCCGTTTCGCACTGGGGGTGTTTTAATACACTGCAATTAGTAGGTCGTTCAAGCGTTCGGATGATTGACGATTCAGTTAATTGACGTCCGGATAATCGACGCTCTACTGTATTTTAGAATTATAAAAAATTTGTTCTGGTAATATAGGCTACATGAGATTCAAGTAATTATGATTCTTTATTTTTAAATAAATACTAATCATAGCTTTTACAAAGCTAGGCCCTACATAATAACATAATTTCAATAAACGAATTAAAAATAATAAGATTATTACAAAGTTTATACCAGGTGTTCCAAAAGTCAGTTTACCGAGAATAACAAAGACACTTGTACAATTAATTCAACAATTTATTTAAATTAAATTTACATTGTGCCAAAACTTACAACACATGTTCAAAATCCCTCCCATCTACTTCATTTTTCACAGTGATTTTTTTTATACTTGAAACCAACTTATATAGTATTCCTCGGTAAACTGACTTTTGGGACACCTGGTAGGCTATATTGGAGTGCAGAACAATAATTTGAGTGAACGCTTTCAAAGAAAATTTTGGCAACCAAATTGAATATCAATTAGCTAAATTGGATCTAAACTAGAACCAGCATTTTCTTAGACCTTATTAATTACAACTGACGGCATTGAACCTACCTTTAGTAATTTGCAAATCTGCTAACTTTTGTTTTCATTGTATAGTTGATTTGATCAAATTTTAAATAAATAAGAGCTCTGTTACTCTGGAAAAGACAAACTATTATAAAGTTCTAAAATATATTTGTGGGAATTGTCATCTCTGCGCAATGTAAATTTCACAGAATTAAAAATGCACAGTTGAGGAGTGGTGGTGTCTACTGTGGGGAGGAGTCAAATATTTGTATAAGTTTGTTAGTAGAAATACCTGCAAAATGTCAGATGAATAACGAAACAGATTATTTCAAATAATGTCCAAGGGTTATTGAGAGATTTTGAATAACATGAGAGCCTTTAATCAAGCGTATATATATACAAACAATGCTTCTGTGAAGAGCTCTGTATAGTTATACAAAGTATTTATAGTAATTAACTCAAACGAAGGATGCAAGGAAAACATTTGATCATAATGTAGGCCTAACTACATGGATTTTTTTTTTTTTTTTTTTTTTGTGTTTAACGTCCTACTGTTTTGCACTTAAGGCTAATGAAGACGGGACCTACAGTTTTACGTGGAATCCGAACCACAGCCAACGATGTCTGTTAAGAAACCATTTAGAAACTAACTACATGGAAAACCCATTAACTAATAGTTTATAGGACATTTATTTGTTCTTAAGTTAAAATTTCAATTTTTTACTTTAAGTTAAAAGGTAAAGTTTAAAACTGTGAAATAGCCTATTAATTAAGAATATTATTGTGAAGTATTAATTAGAAAACACTATCTAGCCTAATCGATAAACATTCTGGTCTCAACTCTTTATAAAAAATTTTATGGATGGGACTGCAAGTAGAGTGAATGTGTCTATTTTATGATAAATGACAGTACCGGTAGGGTATAAGTTAAAGGCCTATTATGAATTTCCTACTGATTTTTGTTCATTCCAAACTGCTAATAATTCATTTGGATCACCATAACCATGCGAAGCTATTACATAATGATATCCATCTTTACTGTAATCTTTTTTGTAAAAATGAAATTCTTTACAATGAAATGGTTCAATACCGATTTTATTAGCGACTAATCCTAAATAAATATCATCAAATCTAAAATATTTTGTATAGTAACTAGCGTAATATAAATCTAATATAGCTTCTTTAGATAATACGTAAGCTCCAGCTGTTAAGTATGGGGGCCACATGTGATACGGATATTCCTCGAGCGAAGTATACCATTTACTACTTTGGTGCCGGTGAGGGGATGAAACAAAAGCATAACCTGCAAATAACTTTACATCTTCGGTAAGATCAATATCTAAAACTTGGTTTAGTTTTCGGGAAGTTGGTTTATGGTTCAATTGCAAATCTAAAATTGTTTGATTTACTACAGCAGCTACCGGCATATCCAGATACTCTGGGTATTCGACTGGATTCCGTATAAATCTTAGGACATTTTTGGTAGATATATAAAAATCATCATCACTAAAAAAGTAAAATCTTGAATTAGGACAATAGTTTACTACCCACTTAAAACCTATTATAGTTTTTAAGGTGTTGTTAAAATAAGTATCAATAAATTCTGCTTGAACTATATCACCAAATTTACTGTGTTCATCTTCTATTTGTCTTTGAAGTTTCATATTGTCACGTTCGATTCCTAAAACAAATACAGTTCTGATCGGGACATCTGAAAATCGTTTTTCAAAGCCCCAAGAATGACGAATTGCTAATCTTCTGTGAAAATTGTTCATTGCAGATTTTACAATATAAACAAGTCGTAAGGTACCATCTTCATTTACACATTTAAGTTTTGGGTTAATAATAAATGTATAATTTGGCATATTTAATGGTTTTAAACTAGGCACTTCTCCTCGTTTCAATTGTCCAACATATTTTGTAATATTTCCCTCAAATGGATATCTGAATTCAGAGTAATAATCCTTTTCAAAAAGATGTGTAAAACCACCAAAATAGTAAATAAAAAATATAATAACTAATATAAGAAATCGAGATCTTTTTCTCCATATCATCCTAAGGAGTAGTTGTAAGAAATGTAAGTTATACATACTTTTTCATATTATATACAATTTTGAGGTTATATTTTGTTGAACACACTACCGGTACACAACACATCAACACTTTTCTATCTTGGAATAACAGTTTATACCTTATGATATAGGTTTTAAGAAGTAGACAGCTTAATTATTTGCAACACATAACTGACAAAATTTTACAACTTCGTTTTTGTTTTCTCATTAGTTTAGAAGTTATAACAGTGATAAGTGTTATTGGTTTAGTGTGACAGTTATTTATATCTCCACAGCCAAGGTAATCATAATTTACTTGTTAGCAACTTGTTAGTAGTCTTGATTCTTGATATTCCAACAAACGTCTGGGCTTCATAAGCCTAAATTAGATTTTCACATCTGAAATAAATTTTCCAATTTATATTATTAAATTTACAAATTATATCTTTCTATTACTAACCCCAAACATATCAAATTAATAATTATAAAGAAATGTTAGTCTTTCCTGAATCGAAATTACAAAGTAACACACAGGATATTACCTACTTAATCAAATAAGTTAGAAAAAGAGATTGTAGTGAAAAGTATTGTATGCCAAATTATAACGAATACAGTTAGTTGAAAATAATTTATTATTTATGAGCCAATTTTAAATGGTCAATTATGTATTGCAATTAGTTAGATTTAATTTAATAGCAATTTATTGTTGTATAACAGGGACTATTCCCTATTTTATTCGTGTAAACGGTGCAGAGATAATGCAAGAGTACAGTGGTAGTTTTGATTATGGACCTTCTAGATAGGCCACCTAATGCATTATTTTGTGAGAGATTTTTTAAGCACAAGTTCAAGTAGTGTCAATGTTTCACGAAAGGATGCGCTAATCTTGAAACTTTGAAAATGGTTATTTTGTTGACAACTAGAATAGTACTTACCGTCACTATACTGTAAATTGCCAATTTTACTTCTGTAGGTGTATTTTAATCAAAGTTAGATGTATGTTTAATCAAGGGTGGTAGTGTACAAGAAAAAGAAGTTTCAATTTATGAAATGTCTATATATTTACAATGTTGTATCTTTGATTATGGACTTTCTGATAGGCCACCTAATGCATTGCGTAAGCTCTGAAATTTCAAGTATTGTCAACTATTTATTTCACGACCGGCTGCGCTGTTCTTGAAATGAAGTCTTTTAAAATGATGAACTCTGTTGCTGACTAGAATGAGTTATCATCGATCTTGGTAATTGTTTACTATTACTTTGTCAGAAGTGTAATACCAAAATTCGTTTTATATCATAAGCAGTTGGTACATCATATCAGGGATCATAACATAAGTCATCAGTCCCTGATACCATCCATAGTGAAACAAAAAAACACACATAGCCCATTATATTCATATCCCATTCCAAACATTAGCAATCATTCATCCTGTTGTAAAATCATATAGGCTAGGCGTAAGTGTATAATAACAACAACAAAAAAAGTGAAGAGAAAAGACGATGTAAAAGGCTGAGGAAGGAGAAGGGAAACATGGCAAGAGGGAGGAAGAAGAACGTATTTTAAATTATAAAGACTCAGTGCCTATCTTTTAATGGCAGCAGTTTAGATAACTGAAAAATCCAATTCTGTCCATATCGTATATAAATTCAGAACAATATATAACATGTATATAAACCTAAGTAAAGCAAGAAAGAAATAGCCTAAGTTATTACCATATCTAAGCTACAAATTCACAATAGCAGAGGTACATTGCAAATAAGAAACACACCTCCAGATAATAGTGGTGAGTTAACTCTAACATTATTAGCCGCCTATTTCACACCTTCTCCAAAATTGAAAAACTCCAAATTATAAATTAATAGATCTACAATCACCTCTTCCCTTTCTTTATCACTCAGAAAAATTATTTTAAACGCCTATTTTATTTAAGTTAAATTTATTGTTATCCATTTCAATCATCCCTCATTAGCCTAGATTAAGAAGTCACAATACAAATTTTGATAATAGGCTAGCTAAGTAAGTTACGTATTTATTTTATTGAATTATGATAATACTTTTGAATATTACCATCAGCTAGCCGGCAACTTAAAAACTATAAGCTTAAACCCAAGATTTTGTTAAAAGCATTCCATTTGTAAATAAATAGGCTACTCGATTTTTGTTACCTCTATCAATAAACCAGTTGTAAAAACCATTTTACAGCGTACCTCTGTTTTATTTATAAATCAACGTTAAAAACGGAGAAATTCGTACAAATATAAAACTTTGTAATTATTACAGAATCAAATCTTTCCGGTACTGAGATATGTTTCGTATTTATGTATTCTAACAATGAATTAGGGTAATTTAAATAAAGGCTGGGAAAAGTAAATTTACTCTAAAAAATGGGGGGAAAATAGCCGTTATAGTATCTAGTCCCAGCCAGTAATGTTTCAAGCAAAAAATAGCCGTTATCGCTAATGGACTGAAATCGACAAATAAACATGTTTGAAGAGCCGGGACAGTAGCCTAAACAAGATAAGCTAAATGGGTCAACAGCAGGTTTGTTTAACATAGTCTAACGTTGATGCAGTTTTTATGTTCTCACCAAAAATGAACTTACATTGCAAAATTTCTTGAATAAACAGGGTGTTTTGCGACAGCCGAAAAAGTGTCCGAAGTGCGGGAATGATATGGTTTTCAGAGAGAAAATCAGTCTGTTCCGATGTAACAAATGTGTTACTGTATTGAATAATCGCCGTAGGAAAGTTTCGAAACAGTGTAACAAAACCGTTTCTCTAAATAATAAGAAAGCATCCATGCTTTATTTAAAGCAATAGGCAGGTAACAAGGACGAAAATAAATCTCCTGTAGCATACTGGAACTAGAGAGTATAAGTTATAACTTAAGGTTTTTTTCTACTTTTTTAGGGTGAATTTATTTTTCCGAGCCTTTAATCATGTTAATTCATTGTTAGAATACATAAATACAAAACATATCTCAATATGGGAAGATTTGGTTGGTTCTGACAAAGTAATAGTAAACAATTATCTCGATCTTACAGTAAATTGCCAGTTTGACCTAATTTGATACGTGACATTATTGTAGTTTAAATTAAAACTGTAGATATCTGTAAGTAGTAGGCCTATCTTGTCTGTGATTTCGAAATAAATGATTTTTTCTAAGCTCATATGGTTATTCACACTTTACCAAAACCTTAACATGCATTTTCTTGTCTGCCTGTTTCTCTGGGCTAATCTCGGGAATGGCTGTGAAACCAATTTTGCTGAAACTTTCATTTGTAGGTAGAGGACTTTTCAGAGATTAACCTAGGCTATTTTTCCCCAGAAATATTCAGGGTTCTTATTTAAAAATTGTAAAAATTATACACAAATTTTTGGGTTTTGCCAACGGACGTGACCATTATAAATAAAACAACTGATTTTTATCAAAATCTTAACACTTTGACAAGATCATCTGTGTTTAAATTTAAGTTACTGTATACACTGGTTTAACCGTTAAATATAGGCCTAATATAAAAAAAAAAGTACATGCAATAATGTGAAATTTCTCATAGAGATGTTAAATAAACCGGAACCTCAAAAACTAATTTGTAATTTTTATGTTCATTCTGGAGTTATGAGTAACAAACTGGTGGAAAACAGGATTTTTAGCACTTATTTGTGCTTAACTAATAACGTAGTACATAGGCCTAAAACGGATACATAAATCGATTTGGGCGAAACTCACTGTGCGTTTTGGACCATGGAACTCGGATCTAAAATAGTTGTTTTAATTGCGTGTAATAGTAAAACACAATATTTACTCAGATAGTCCCTTATTTATTTATTTAATCACATCTGTGATCAAAGCCAGCTAGTATATTTATAAAAGAAGAAGTCCTTGACTTATTGATTCATAATCAACGTACAGTCAAAACTGTGATAGCTACAGACTTAACACAGGTCACCTTCATACCACTATGTAGAGATGCTCTGATTTCACAAAATATTGATTTTAAGGGTTGAACCAACCCCTAAAACAATAAAAAATATTATTTGTTATACTTTCCTTAAAGTTGGAGAGGTGAAATTTTGTACATTTATTTCTTACAAGATATATACAAAAAGTAAACCAGATTTGCATTTTGTAGCGTGCTGCTAAGGGATGAAAATGTGATATAACCCCCAAAAATATAAATTGTTATACTTTCTTAAAGCTAGAGAGCTGAAAATCTTCATATTTATTACTTAGGCCTACATAGAAAAAGTTAACCAGATATCCATTTTGTTGCGTGCTGCTATGGGGTTTAACCTATACTCCGTCCAGGGAGGAGACTGCAGTAAAAGTGGGACGTGCAACTTTACCCCAGCCAATAGGCGTCTCCTGACTGACGGATTTATTGCTGTCCAACCACCCCGATTCACATGCAGTCAGGAGTTGTGGTACCTCAGTTAGGTTAGTGTCGTGCTGCCAGTATAAGTAAATTTTTTGTACATATTTCGTACGACTCAAAAGTAAAAAATATTAGTATTGTACTAATGTTGACAATATTAATATCAGTATTTAAGAGAGTGTTTGGTCAAACATTTTTTTCACATAATTGGTTTTGTAAACACCCTTAAAGAGAACACGAGCACTCAAGTAATTTAGCCCTTTTCCCACCCATAGATACTTTAGGCGGAACGATACTGCAGACTCTCCCTGGACGGACTATTGATCAAGAACATATTTACCGTGGTTTATTCTTACACATTCTTAAATGTGAAAGAAAATCAAAAGTTTGTCTACATTTTTTTCTTTATTTTGGGGTTATACAGTGTAGACATATTTGATTTTTGATAAACAAAGGTTTTTAAATTAAGATTAATTAATACTAAATAAAAAATAAAGGTAAATTAATAAATAAACTCACATCCTACACATTTTTTTAATAATTAAATATATTTTATTTTTGAACTTACAAATATTTAAAATTTTGGAATCACATTCATTTTAACAGTTTATACTATTATTTTTTATTATTTTAATGCCAAACGTTACAAAATGGGTTTCCCATCATAGGGCTAACGTTAAAAAATGGTGCCCATCGCGATGCTGTGGAGAAAAACAGAATTGAATTGTGGTGTTTCACTTGATTTTTTTGATGAAATGATGACTGATTGGTTTTTAAATTGTTGATTTGCAAATTTATTTTTAAAGTATGGCTGAGTGTAGTGAGGATAATATTACTTTTGATATGTTGTTCGATTATATGAAAGAACGATTTAAAAAATTCAATGATAAATTAGATAATTTACGTACAAAGTTTAGTGACAAAATAAATAATAGTCTAAGCCTATGAATGTTGAGGTTAAAAATGTTGTTAAGAAAGTTTATGATAATATTGTTGTGGAAGTAATTAAAGATGTCAATGTAGATTTGGAGTGTTTAAGATAAATAAAGAGGTTGATAAGGGTTTAAAAGATATTGACCATAGAATTAGAGAAAATTAATACTGATTTAAATGAAAGTAATATAAATTGGAAAGATATGGATAAAAATTTTAATGATAATGAAATTAAAATAAATAGGCCTATTGAAACTTTGAAAAATACAAGAAATGTTTATAATCACGACTCGAAATCAGAAGATCTGGTCATTATAGTCTTCTCCCCCTTACACAATCACTACTAATGTCATTCTGATGAGTAAACCACTGATCTTACACTTACATCTAATGGATGAAATTTAAGATTTTTAAATAGAGGAAAGGTAGGATCGTACTTAGATTTTTTTGGAAACATACAAATGATTTTTTTTTAGTTTAAGGCGGTTCCAATGTCTTTGAATAAGTTTCTCCCTAAAATAGTCTTCAGGATTGAAGTCTAGAATTTACTAGATAATACACATTAAATTACTTTTAATAAAAACCACTATATTCTAAGACATTGAAAGAAAATTTAATATTATTAGTAGTACTAAATCTTGTTCAATTTACCATCGGTTCACTTTAAATAACAAAACACCTCAATGTTTTAACATGTTCTATGGTGTTTGATTCAAGTTAAAACACATGTAACAAAATGCTAAAACCTCTTAATAAACTTTCAACCAATCTTCTTAACCTTGAAGGTATACAGTGGATAAAACTTACACATCAATATTCAGTTCATGTCATAAAGATATCATATTATTTACACGATTCACATAGTATCCACTGTCTTTAAGCCTCCTATATAAAGCTATATATTTACACGCTAATACTGTTCTAGGAGCTACGAACATGTCACAGAACAGTACTTTACTCTTAGCAACGTCACTCAGTTTATCATCATGCAAACAGCGCAAAAATGCCAGGACAAATGTATAACAGTTGAATGTCTCTTCATGATACCTAAAATGAAAAGAAAAATAAACAACTGTATGCACTATTTTCTTATTTACAACTTAGGTTTATATTAATTAATTAAGAGTGATTTCAAGATCAAGGATGGGCATTAGAATAGCACAATATAAAGCTTATGTTAATAGTCAGATACAAAATGTTGTGGATTTTACTAGCCGTAGCTACATTAAAAGATAGTTATATACACAAAATTTTAAATATATTCATATTTTTTATTTTTTTTGTTAATGTAAGCTCAATTAATTATTTAAGTCTCCGTCTCGATAGGAAGTGCTTCATAATAATTATTGATGTAGTATGTAATATTGCAGTAAAAGATTATTATAAATCTTTTAAACTTGTATGTAAAATTATATGGTGTCATGTATTATGCATTTATAGAATTTGTCATCTAGAAATAAAAACACAGAACACAATTCTCACAAAAATATGTTTAATGGTCAACGACAAAGTCTTCAGAGACATTTTCAGAGATACAACTAAATTATAAGTTTGAACATTAAACAAATTTTTGTGAGAATTTTATTCTGTGTTTTTATTTCTAGATGACAAATTCTATAATGCATAATATGACACCATAATTATGATGTTACGTACAAATTAGGGATGTGTCGATACCAGATTTTTCGATTCTCGATACCGATACCGATACTTCGAAAAATCGATTCTCGATTCCCGATACCGATACCTAAAAAAAAAAAACAGCGAAAAAATAAAAATAAAATGATGACGAATGTCCGCAAAGAATACGACGTCCGAATATTATTAGCGCTAATTTTAAAAAACGCCGGCGTTAAAAATAATTTAAGTACCACAGTAAATGCCCGCAAAAAATCGATGCCCGAATATAATTAGTACCAATTTTATGAACTACTATTGGTGAAATGTTATTAAAAATAAAATGACGAATGTCCGCAAAAGAATACGACGTCCGAATATTATTAGCTCTAATTTTATAAAACGCGGCATTCAAACGCAATTTAATATACAACAGCGTTGTCCGCGCAAAAATCCTACTCCCGAAAACAATCTAATTCCCGCATAAGAAAATACAATTAACCTAGTCCAATGAAAAACACGTGAGAGTTTCAGTAACGAAATAGCAGAATGCGTTGCAATTTAAAATAAAACAAGTTTTTAATTATTCGGAATAATATTTTTTACGACTGACTAGGATTGCGTTACTAGGAATATCATATGTTTTGTTTCTGAACGTTCAATTCGGATAAGTTCAGAAATAATCGGAGCTTCAATCATCGAAAATTTGATTCGACGGCGTCCGTTTAGTCCCGCCGAAGTCTGAACAACTTGTTAGAACAAAGTACTGTAATATCAAGTTAATAACGCTGTGTGTAAATACTTACAGTATTCAGTTTTAGTGCAGTGTTTTATTCATTTTTTTTATTAAATTAAAATAAAAATATTTCGTCGATTTGTTTGGGTAATTAAATAATTGTGCAGGCCTACTCACTTACAAAGGGATGCCAAGCGCTCGACTGACTCAACAGCCGCCGCTGTTCCGTTGAGCGCCCAAACTACCTGAAGTCTACAACTTGGCTGATTATGCGAGTAAAAACCTTTAAATTCGGAATTACGTGCAGTACTGTAATGTACTTAATTATTTACAGTACATTTCCGCTTTCGGATAATCAACACTAATACCAATGAATACAGACCACTATAAGAAGCGAAACCTTATGGACAAAAAGGGGACGCGCTGAGGTTAGTTTACCTTGATTCCGCTTGGAGCGGCACAAGTTGTTTTGCAGTGTCTCGAGACTAGTGAAACTCATTGGCAGCGCTTAAAGTTCGCTGCACACGAAAAAAGCGGCGAATTTAACTTACCCTTATCATGCAGCAAATACTTCTGTACCCGCGCGAAGGGCTACATTGAGGGTCCTGATTGTAGCAATTAACACTAACCATTATATTGAATTGGTATAGTGTTTGTTGGTAGTGAATACAATTAAAAGTTTATCAAGTATCTTTGGCCAACATAATACATTTTATATCAAAATATTCATTCTGTGATTAATTTTCCAACATCTGTTTTGCAAAGTTAAACCGGAAACTTACCAAAATGATAGTAAAAATAATTCCGTTACGTTACATGTAGGCAACACTAATCAATAATCATTGACCCACGTATTATCTCTACTAAGCAAAAACCGTCTTTTCTCCATCTGTAATAAAAACAAGGTATACACTCATAAAAATTAAAGATTTAAAAATGTATAGTCACGCGGGTATAAACAAAACCACACATTTGTTTTCTCATATGTTTAGGAACAATTTATTTTTATTATAAACGAATAACTTTGTTTGAGTAATTACAAATTTTGAAACGATAAGCAGACATACATACATAATCACAATAATTTATTACAAAGGTTTTTTAACTTATTATCACTGTTTATTGCATTTGTAACTCATATAACACCACGTACTTTCTGTGACTAACAAAATTATTACATGGTCTCGTGGATCGAGAGAGAAGGTTTGAAAGCACGTGATATAATAATTTTTTTATAAAAAAAAACAACAACCATGCCATTTACCAAAATATAAAACTCCTCCCAAAATCAGACGTCTTGATCAACCACTTACAAAAGGATATATTTAAACAAAACTTATTGAATTGATCAAAATACAAAAATTTATTTGTGAACAATATTTATATATATATATTCCAATTCTTCTTAAGTAAACTAGAATTAAAAATTTACATGCCCTTATTAAAAAAAAAAAAAACACCTTTTGGTCTACATAAAGCCCCTTATTTTTATATTTATACTTTGAAATATTGAAACCCTCCCTTATTTTACAAAAGAAAGAAAAACCCTCCCAAAAACAATTTTATAACTTAAACAAGAAACCAGTAACAATTTTATACACTTGCCTTAGCGGCTCAGAGATGTACATGACTATTATAGATGTATATTATATATTACTAGCTGACCCGGCAAACGTTGTTTTGCCATATAAATAATTTTCAAGTAATTTCTAGTGTAGACAAAAAATAGCTTAATTATTGTAAGTGTTTAAGAATGTGGTATATGCGTGAAATAGGCATGGAGCGCTGTGAACGATGAGGGAATATATAAATAACAAAAGGCAAACATTATTTTTAAGTTATTACAATTTATTCCCCCCCCCCCCCCACCCCCTTAGGAGTTGGTGATATTGTAAGAAATGAATGTACCACTTCTGGCCCGACCCGGCTTTGCACGGATAGACAAATCAACCTGATACTAATAAGATTGACCTTCCATAAGATTAACATTGAAACTTTGAGGGCTACTGGGTCGTAGCCCTTATCACTAAGGGGTATGAAAAATAGATGTTAGCCGATTCTCAGACCTACTCAATATACTCACAAAATTTCATGAGAATCGGTCAAGCCGTTTCGGAGGAGTACGGGAACAAACATTGTGAAACGAGAATTTTATATATAAGATTTTTCATCAAGAAATATATTAAACACAATAATATTTGTATATAAGATTTTGTGTTTGGCCAACGTTTCAAAACAAATATGATTTGGAAAATTAAACAAAATAAATAAAAGTCTAAGATTCAAAACGATACGACTTAAAACACACGGTCACGGTGAAAACTATCACATGGCACAGGCACTATGTTTGCAAACACTGTGAACATTTAAAATTGGGATAAAGAAGAAAGAAAAGTTGAGGGGTAGAAAGCAGAAAGAAAGGAACACAGGCGCAGGCGGTAAGATATGGTACACTCCCAACCAAGAGTAAATGTACAGTCTACCAGCGCCACCGCAGCACCAGCACCTGCGCAGCCTAGCGGAATATCGGTGAAATAGAAATTATCGTTGGCTCACCCCCGTCGCCACCAAAAGCATTGGGGTTTCGCTTCTTATAGTGGTCTGTATTCATTGCTAATACTGAATTAACATATTAATTTGATTAAGTTTAGTTAGTTGAGGATATGTGGAAACTTAACCGGAGTAGGCTAGTCTTTTTAGCAATGATATCGAAGTGTGGCAATATTTTATAATAGACGTTGAAAGTGATGGACTTTTGTCTGTAATTTAACTTAGCTGAATACTTGTATTTAATTATCTGTACACAACATACTTAATCATTTCAGTATTCAAGTGAAATCTTATACTTTACTCTTAAATTCTTGTTAAATTCCTTGAATAATAGAACCGGGAACCAAAAAAGAAAAAAAAACAAATGGAACCGACCCATCTCTAAATAAAAAGTAAAACAGGAATTCCGTCCGGACTTCCATAAAAGTCATAAATCACGGGTAACGTAAGTCCCAACAAGTTTTACCCGACTTCAAACAAATAAAATTATTACTTTAAAGTTTAAATACTTTTGTTACCGATCTATAAAATGTGTTATTTTTCTTCACAATAGACACCCTAATTCCAATGAATACTTAAATGTTAAGAAGCGCACGTCTTATGGACTCAATTCTAACAGATTTTACAAACTTGGCGCCCTAAAGATTTGAAGTTGGGCGCGACTCCGAGAGGAAGCGCTGGCAAACCATTTAGCGTGCGGTGGAGAGCGAGAGAGTGTTTCTCCCCTCTCCCTCTCACTCGGTCTACGATTGGCTAGTCGTACTAAAGAAACGAATTTATGTGTTCAAGAGAGATTTTCAAACTTATCTTTGTTGTACATAGAGAAGAAAATACTCAGAGAACATATTGGAACTAACGATATTGAAGAAAAGTTCGCTATGAAGAACAGAAAGTTACAGTTGATATAGAAATTTTTATACTTTGACTATTTATTAATATTTCAAAGGAAGTTCATAATAAAAGTAAATATTTAAATAACAATTTGTTTACAATTTAAATATATAGTTTACAATTTGTACAAAATTTGTACAGTCCAGTTCTATGATTTTTTCTCTACAATTTGGTACAAATAAATTTGATTTTTAATAAAGTATATAATATTCGTAATTCCATTTTCAAAATAGCCTGCTTTAGTAGCGTTTCTTGACGCAGGAACATAAAAACATGTCTTTCTGAAATGTTTTTGAAATTGATATTTATTTTTATGCACTCTATTTAGAACTAAATTACAAAACTTTTGTTTATCTTGAAATAAATTATAAACAATATTTTACAGTGTTATATAACTTTATTTACTTAATTTTTGGTGAAATTTGTCAGACGTTTAAACAATTTCTTTCATTCTAGAATTTCTGAGACCAAAATAAAAGGATACATAACATTTTCAATTATACAGTTCAATTCTATGTTTTATTCTCTACAATTTGGTATAATATAAATTAATTTTGAGGTAAAAAATATATCGGCCTACTCATGTTCAAAATAGGCCAGTTTTAGTTGCGTTTCTTGTCGCAGGAACATAAAAACATGTATTTTCTGAAAAAAAGTTTTGAATTTGATAATTATGTTTATACTTTTCTATTTATAACTAAATTTGTATATTTTGAAAAATTACAAAAAAATGTTATCTGCTTTTTATATTGGAATAAAGTTGAATATTTTTCTTCCGTTAGGGCCTATTAAAATTTTTTTTTATCTTGAGCCAATAACTTTTTTAATTTTACATCAATCAATTATTTAGTTGCTAATATTAATTTTCTGAACCTTTTTCTATATAAAAAAAGCTGTGGAACACTTTTGAATTGGGTTAGAATTACTATTTTTTACGAGTTTTTGAAAATATGCTTGCAAATGGCCAAAACTCCAAAAAAATTAATACCACCGGTGTAACAATTCAAAATATACCACAAAATTATTAACAAGCCAAAAGAATCATACATTAATGTATTTCAACTAAACACGCATGAGTGCGAGAGAGACAGAAGATTGATAGTAAAAATCATTCAGAAACAATCCGATCGACGACATCTAGCGGACGGAATCGCAAGCAACAAATTAACAAGATTCTAAAACACCCGACTTTCGATAACGTTTTACGTAATTAATAATATTTCCAGACCTCGTATCCCTATCTTTCCTATATCAAAATTCATCTAAATTAATCAACCAATCCATCCAAATTATAAGATTAACTCCATCAACCAGCTTTCGACCGAAATTCACTTTTTTAATCCACTCGAAATCAGACCGGCATACTAAAATCTAGGCCATATCAGAAATACAATCATCGATCCTAAGAGAACCAAAATTCAAATCAAAAAATGAAGAACACCATTAGATAGAATGAAAGATTCTTCATCAAAAATGTCTTTGGCAAAATTTTATAGGAAATACCGTTAAGCCATAACAATCCATTGAAAGTCGACGAAACAACGGCAAAAGTTAGATAGAGGAAGACGACATGTTTATTAAGCCCCGCCCACAGTCATGTGACCGCTTGCAACGCGGAAAACGCCAGTTTAAAAGCCAAATGTATAGTTTTAATTGTAAATAGTAGATGTTAGAAAATAATTTGTACAAGGAGCTATTTTTGGTATTTTTATGCAATTTTCTTATTTAATCAATTTCTTTTTAATTTTATTATTCCATATTAGTTGTAAGACAAAATTATTTCAAAATTTAATCAAAACAACACCAAATAAATACATTACATTTTAAATTACACTTTTCTGTACAATAATCCAAACCCCAGAAGATACGAAATTCACCAGGCCTTATGTACCCATTTCCTGAAGGCTCAAAGCAAGCCACTTTTGATCCCAGGATTTTAGTTGTTGAAGAGACGCCTAAGAAGCAAGACCTATGACCAACGCTCTCCAATAAATTGAAGATTATTAGTGTTCAAACTTTGTCTACGTTTAAATAAATAACTTACCTTAACTCAAGTGAAGTGTAATAATAATAAATAATCATTTAAAGTCCCATAACCAGAAGAAGAAGTTATAAACTGGGTGAGATCTATCCATAGGCCTATAAGTACTTACCTGAATTAACTATATCTATATTTCAAACCATCCATCAGTGAAAACTTTAATATTACATATTTTGAAAAGACTTTATAAAATACTTTTATAAGAAGAATTTGTTTGGACCATTAGTATAAATTTAACTTCGATATAATTCCCCTTTTTACACACCTACATACACATACATTATAACACATTGTACTATTTTCTTTTCCCCTTTTCAAATTTTATCTTTATCTAGAATAACTGTTTTTTAATCATTACTTTTGTTTTCAATAAAATAATATTGGGAAAAGTCGGCACTGACCCCCCGAGATACTAAGAGTGTTATAAAGACTATAACGAACATTTGATTTGAATTAACTTGTTTTGTGAATAATTGTACATATATATATTAATTTTTCTTTCTTTCAATTAAAGAAGTATTAAAATTGTAAACCTATTTTGTGTTTTGAATTGCATTGGTAATCTAATAGTATTATAACTTAGTTCCACAACGTGGGCTATTAAATTTGATAACTTAACCAAGTGGAGTGTAATAAATTTGGCTTCCACAACGAGGGGCATTTCTCTCACAAAAGTTTGGAGTGTAATAATTTTGGCACCACAACGTGTGGCATTTTCCATAAGAAAAGGTAGATATATTTTACCGGTTAGAGGGAGTTTGTTCTACGTCAATCCACTGCAGAGATATTTAAAATGCTAAACACAGTACGTTGTTCAATCTTGCTTATTTCTGAACATATATTGATGAAACTTGGTAATAACTTCATTAGTCCAGATTATATTGTTATTTGCTTAAACCTAAGTATTTTAAGCCCACATGGCAGCAAACCTACGTACTCATAGCACATGTAATTTTATGGCGAATAAATAACATGATACATCTCCCTTATTAATGAACATACGTTGATAACACTTGGTGTAAGGCTTGTAATCATTAAATGCTTGTAATCAATTGATATTTTGATTAAAAATAAAACATTTTGTGAACCCAGTTGCAGCAATCCTATATAGGTTCTCATTTCTAATGTTATTATTATGAGAAATAATTCAAATGCTATCTTGCTTATTTAAAAATATAATATTATGATAAAACTTGTTAAGTGGCTTCATCAATATTATACAAGCATTGGATATTTCCAATCCCAAATATACAAGCATTGGAAATTCTCCGAGTGCGCAGATTTGCTGCGACTGGGGTATTTTATTTTTAAAGTATTAATCTGATTTAATAAATCCTTATAACATGGACATTTTTTGGTAAATTATATTTAAAGCATATGCATACAATACCTCAATGTACATATAAAAATACGAAGAGGTAGGTCATGCCAACAGTAATACACAAACAGTCAACACACAACAATAACTATACAAGGTCTAGGTGCAATAATAATTCTGGTTTTATTCAGGTTAGATTCAGATATACTGATCACCTACCATTAGAAATATGTATTTTTTAGGTGCAACTTGTGGGTTGTTAATTGTGGCCGAGATGATCTAACAGAATTAGAAGATAAGAAACTTAAACACAGAGTGGTGTGTGCAGTACATTTTAAAAATGAGGCCTTCTCAAACTCATCGAGAAAAAAATTGCTTCAAAACCATCCCAATGCCTTACCAATACCATATTTATTTTGAAGTACAATTAGTCAAGTCCCCCGACTCATTACCTGTAGGTAGTGAAATTAATCATAATTCTGTGTCTACTCCAAAAAATGACCAAGGGAATACAGAAAATATACATAATACTTATATCACCGCATTGGTAAACAACAATGAAAATAAAGAAGCTTGTGAGCAAGAAACATTGCAATAATTTAATGCAGATTTCACATCGTTTACTCACACTCCGATTTCAGAATCAAACCAAACACCACTTCCTCAACACTTCCTCACCACTTCCAAACACCACTTGGGGGTATATATAATAATAATTATAACACATTTTAGGCTTTCCAAAAACACTTTAAACTGATATAGGAAGGTATACTATTTTTACTTCCAATTGTGATTCAGGCCTATTTTATAATAGTTTGACCTGCTCTTAACTAGGCCTATAGCAATAAGTATTCATTGCCTATAGTTTATTATAGTGTAAAATATTTCAAGAGGGAGGAACAAAACTGTATTGTTGTATGTTATTAATTCACTATTCATAAAAATTTTGATGTTGATTGGTACTATGTTATAAAGTGTAACTTGCTTGGTTACAAAAATTTAATTTAGTGAATTTATTTAATATAAGAAGTCGACAATAAAGTTAAAAACTATAAAAAATACTCTAGACTTCTATTTTTATAAAAAATGTTCTAACATCCGAATGATGCTAGGCTATACTTTACTTTAATTTAATGTTTAATTTCAATAAGGGTAGGTTCTGATTGTATGGTAGTACTTTGAAAGACATAAGGATGTAACAAACTTGACTCAAAAGACATCTGATAGTGGTACACTTTTGATTTATTCAACCATACTTATTTTTAATCTACACATTATAAATTTATATATACAACTCATATTATTATTATTATTAATCTAAAATCTTAAAAAACTAAAGACGCTTGAAAATTTATTTATCTGCAAATCAATTCTAAAAAAAATGTGGCATGTAGGCTATGGTCTAATTTATTTTACTTATATCTCATGAGATTTTGAGTTTAAATGACATTTGAAGCTATTTGAATATAAAGACATGTCTGAGCTCTTAAAACAATGTATAAATTTAGCAATACTTGCTCATTTTTCCTGTTCAAAAGAGGCACTTTACACTCATTCGCGCACAACGTTGTACAGGCCTCGTGGCGACTTTTAATATCAGCTAATATTGCCCAAAGTACATGTTCGATTTGGAAGTCATTTTGTACTCACGTTTTCCGAACTCACGTATAAACTTTTCAAGTAACTTACATTACTTAACTCGTACGATATATCACTTAGAATCACATTTTTTACAGAGCAATGTTACTGCTCACCCAAGCAGTATAATAGCCATCTTGAGAAGAAGGTAGTAGACGGAAGCATGAAAGATTGCCTTCCGTAAAGATGAGAAAAGGGGAGGCTAGTCACAATGGACTCGTCCACCTCACCTTATATTATTCTACAATCACATTATACTGTTTTTTTATATTTTCACTTGATTTTAATTGTTGTGAGTTTCTTATTTATTGTTATTGTTTATTGTTGTTTTCAGACACGGTTTTCGTCGTATGCCAGCTTTTGTATTGCTTTACTATTAATATATTCAACACTGTATATTTTTATATTATATGACTGTATTTTACATCTATGATTTTACTATGCCTGCTATTTTATGAAGTTATATTATATGCCATGTTATTTCATGAAGTTATATTATATGCCATGTTATATTATTTTATTGTATTATTATTTATATGAAATAAAAATGCGTCTTGTTTTAATATGATTTGCTTTGTTTCTTTTATTTATTCTTTTAATTAGCGTCTTGTTTTACTAGTATGTTATTTATATTATATGACATTTTCTCAAATGTCATATAATACTTATGTTTTTATATTTTGCCAAAAAGGCGACATGTCACAGAACCCCCTTGTACATGAAAGAAATTCCATGGAATTTTTCTTCATGTACAACCACCAAGACAGGACGTATTTTTGGCAAAATCCCTGACCTGCACAAAAAATTTTATGTTACATTTCAAAAGAAAATCCTTAAATATTATTTATCATTCATACTCGCATACCACTAAATTAAACATTCTTATTTGAAGAATTTAACTCAAAACAAATTTAAAATTATTGAAAAATTTACTTTAATTTAGATTAAAGTTCACATGAACTAATCTAAAAACAAATCAAACAAGTTTAAATCTTAACGTCTTAACATAATCAAAATTGAAATTGTGAATTATTAACACTTGAAAAAAAAATAAAAAACTATCAATTGCATTTAGCAAAGTCCTTCATTACCATTACATTCAAGATTCTACACTTGAAATTTTAAATTCAACACTTGAAAAAATAATTATCAATTGCATTGAGCAAAGTCCTCGACTATTTTAGTCATCACTTAACATGTCACGTCCAGTTTACATTTGTTAAATTAAACCATTAAAATTCAACATTATTAAAATCAAAGAGAAAAAAAAATCACATTTACATTATTTACAAATTACATATTACAAAAATTATATCATTTTCAAATCATTCACATTCATACCTTCCTTCAAATACCTGGATGATCCATTTTGTATTCAATTTACCATTATGCAACTATGGCCATTTCGTAACTATCTTTTCCACCTGATTGTATTTCTCTGCAAATATCAATTTTCAAAAAATTATCGTTTACTTTGTTATACCAAAAAATATCTTAAAAAAAATTTATAAAAATTTTAAATTTATTACTTTTACCTTTTTTCTTTCAATGAAATTCTTCTTAATAATCACCATTAACTTCTTTTAAAAAAAATCTCCAACATACCAGCAAATAAACACCAACATCTTACCTTACTACCTGTATAGCTTATTCCAATACTTAGACTTTCTCTTATTACCATACAAAAACATAACCTCCAAATCTTCAACATACCAACAATTCACTTAGAATTCACCTTTATAAAAATTAACATCATCATCATTATTAAAAAATCTCCAACATATCTTCTTAAAAAAAAATAACACAACTTCATCTCCTCAAAAACTTTCAACATTATTACCATTAGAAATCTCCTTCATTATTAAGAATTACATTGAAATTCATTATTTATCACATTAAACATCATATTATTTCATCATTACTTTTCAACATCAAAGACGTATTCTCATTAATTCATTATTACTTCCAAATCATTTCACATAAAAAATATACCTGCTTCTAAATTACAATCACATTATTTACTATTCACATCATTATCTTAAACTTAATTACCTTGGATCATCCGTTTATTTTACCTTCCACATTCATACATCAATTTTTTCAAAAATAAATAAATCACTATTCAATGGCATTAACCCCCTACCATTTTTTACTACCTTCAATTTACTTTGATAAATTTAAGTAATATTTCTTTACCTTAATCACTAATTTGGGTAAATACATATACTAATTACTAATATTTCTGCTTGAAGAAATATAAAAAACAAACAGTACTTAACTACTGCGTTATTCTAATACAGAACTGATGTTATTTACAAGTATTGCTTAATAGCTGATTTTGTTGGTAGTGTGTATCACCGTCCACCACCCTAAACTATGAAGGTTTATGACACCAACAAACATACATCCTTGATGTCCACTATGGTGAGTGAACACCAAGTACTTAACCATTTTATAAGGACGTTCTACCTTTAAATCACCACATATAGCTTAACGTTGCTATCTCTTTGACCCGCAACAGTGATACATTAAACTATACCTGGCTACACCATATCCAACTGGATTTTACAAATCATTCTTAATTCATGTAAGCTTATATATATATTCATATATATTAACTAAATCATTAAACTTATTCATATTACTTATGTCAATTAAGCACTGTCACAACTACTAAAATTACAATTTGCATCATCTCGAGTTTCCTCAATAAAGCAGCTGTGGTTTGTAGTGTGATACCTTCTTAATTCAACAACGTTGTATGTTCCAACCAACTCTCCACTATCTATTTCTTCTAGAACGTAAGCGTTCTCCATCTTTTTTCCAATTACTTTGAACGGCCCTCTGTATAATAGAAAGAATTTCTTTATCTCCTTCTTAAGACATGATGACAAGTAGTGATTCTTTACCAACACCAGATCTCCAATTTCATATTGGATTGGTTTAATATTTTTGTCATGTCTTTCCTTTCTTTGCTCAGCTTTATGCTTGAGATATTTCCTAGCCAGTATAATTTTCTCATCATATCCTAATTCTTCGTTGTCCGGTAATTCTACTAATTCTCTGTATATTCTAGGACATCTTTGTTTGTATGCTAATTCGTATGGAGTGAAATTTGTTGAATCATGAATTGAGTGATTCATGCACTTCTCTATGAATTCTACATAGTCTGGCCAATTTGTATGTTTGTTGTGCACGTAGATTCGGAACATCTTTCCTAACTCTCTCATGCATCTTTCACTTGGGTTACTCTGTGGATGATATACAGTATAATATGAAATTGATTTTTCCTTCTGAAAAAGCCCCACTTGTTGGGCTTCAAAATTATAATACAATCTTAATGAGTTTTACTATTCTATTTGTTCCAAACTTCTACAATGACTCACTCTTTATGGTTAACAAATTTGTACTTTATTAAATTGAAATTATTTTCTCTTTACACAATTATTTTTAAATTTACTAGAGCACTGAAACAATATTATTTTCTTTGATGTATGGGCTTAATATACTAATGACTGTACAAATTTTAATTGATATTCTCTCTCTCTCTCTCGGGTTAAAGAGTACCTGGCTAGTTAAATATGCAATCACTTAATATTACACTTAAAACTACTACAAAGAAATATTACAAACTAAATTATTATTATTAAAAAAATGTTCACTATTATATATATATGGCCAAATCGAAGTTAAATGAAATGTTCTCAAGTCTATTAATTTAGAAGATCAAATTTCTGGTACTTTGTTATATGGGTTGGTAAAATTTGGTAGAATATTACCTAGGCTGCAGATTCTATTATGTGCTGATACAAACAGGTTTACTTATTATAGCTCTGATATTTAATTTTAGTTTTCTTCCATTCAGTGTTTAAAGTCTTTAAGTAAATTCAATTCTTCTTATAAATTTGGTTTAATTTACTGCTCATCAAAATGCAACTGTGTTATATGGGTATTCAGAAAGGACTGTAAAAAGGAAGCCTATAAATTTAAACAATTACCGCTTCAAGAATCGATACGGCCATTTATAGTTTAACTCCATAACTTCTGTTAGCAGTGTTCATTTGCTTAGCGTGTATGTAGTCACGTTTTATTAAATATAACGAACTTTACAACTACCGTTATATTTTATGTCCTTGGTATCACTTTTTTTAATTGTATTAAATGTTTATTTCACTTTGAAATGTTAATAAAGTCCAAAATATCCATTTTATATTTTCACATAACAGTATCGTATTGTATTTCTCACAGCTGTTTTTGAATCCTGCTCCTTTTCATTGGTCACAGTTTAGACAATGGCATCACCTTTGCCGTGAATCGAGTTTGTTTTACTTACGCGACTGCATTTTAGGTTATTGAAACACTCTAACTTTCTTTTATAATTTTACAAGTAACTTAATCATTTATAACTCAAATTATACACAATGCTTCTACTTAATTTATAATTTCATTTACACTAAAACTAACTTAATCTATATCGGTTAAATACAATGATTTTGTTCTTACTTGCCTTTGTTTTATTTAGGCTAATTTTAATGATTAAAATTTGATTTATTTATGCTATACGGTAAGTTTAATTTAATTTAGCTTAAGCTTGTTATCATTTGTGTATTTACTGTGGTTTAATTTACTCATTCAAAATCCCGAAGTTACTTTATAAAGATATTAATTTTGACTGCTCTAGGCTAGGCTATATAAGTTAGGTTGGTAGGTTCATACTGAATCTTACATTTCATTGTATTTTTATTTGTTAACCAGGACTCTTTAACTTTGAAATTATTTAGATATATACAAAATGTTACAACTGCCCCGTAAAATTTTAATTTTTTAAGGAAACCTTGTTTTCTTAAACAAATTATTAAATTTTCTACCAGTAACATTTTGTTATTTTTACTGGTGAACTTGTAAACTTTATAACATAATATACAACACAAAATATTTAGTAACAAAACAAAAACATAGTAACATTTAAATTCAATAATTAAATAACATCTTATAATCTATATACAATATTTCATAACTATCTTACATATTAGGAACAATCTGGAATATTTGTTTATTTATTTTATTGAAATCTCCTACGGTAATCTCCCCTTACTGACTCTATGCCCTCTATTTAAATTTCAAAACTTTCTACTCCTCTAGTCTCTCCTTCTCATATCTTTTTTTGCATCTGGTTTAATAGGTCTAATTTATCCATCTCCGTTCTAATCATCTCCTCTGTAATTTGTTTACTTTCATCTGTAGTTACCTCATAATCTTTTATGTCGCCGAGTTGTTCATTTTTATTTATCAATTTATCATAATACCTGTACATTTCTAACACACCATACTCTTCCTGTCCTACTATTTCATTCCTAACACCATTATTACTCTCCTTATTCATCTTAACTACCACTTCCCTATTATCATAATTAATCATTACATTATTTCCTTCAAAGTCCAATTTCATCTTCAATTCATTTATACTGTCCATACCTATAATTATTTCTCGTAACAAATCTGGTACTACTAACAACTGCATTTCATATGATATATCTTCTAATTTAACTTCTAGCATAATTATACTTTCAATTCGTCGACTTTTCTTGCCTGTTGCTGTTATAACATTTATTCCTATTACTGGTAACTCTTCATATCTACCTAACCTTTCCTTATTTTGTGTAAACCATTCCTTCTGTATGCATGTAGCATTACTTCCTGTATCTATCAAACCTTTTACTTTTATTTCTCCCAACTGTATCTCAATTTCTGGATTATCATTCCTACATTTCTTGTTTGTTTCGGATATATCTCCCTCTCTCTCACATTCAGTTAGAAATTTTTTATCACATAATACTGTGGTTATTATAATATCATTTATTGGCTTAGGCCTATCATATTTTATATTTTTTATTACCTTTTATTTTATATTATTATTAATATACTCTTTATCTTCTGATTGTTGCACTGGAATATCCCTTGTTAATTCTATATTTACATTTTCCCTCAGATCTATTTTCTTGTGCGATGTTCCAGTGCTTTTTAGTTTAAAGCCTGGGTCGTCTTACATACTACTTCTTGTTGCTGCTCTGTTTCTGCCCTTATCATGTTTACAGCGTTGTTATTTCCTGGTCCTCTAGGTTCTGTACTTCTCTGGAATTGTATCATGTTATGTCCAGGTGGACTGCTTGGTACAAATCTGTTTGGCATGTTTTGAACTCTAGGTCTATATTGCTCTTTGTTGTAATTTTGATTTCCCTGGTATTGTGGTCGATTTTGAAAATTGTTCTCCCTGTACTGTGGTCTAAATATATTATTCCTATTACTAAATTGCCCAAAACTTTTAAAATTGTTATTATTTCTGTTTGGTTGCATATTTCTGTCTCTATATTGTGGTCTGAATTTGTTTTCGTTATCAACTGGTCTAAAATTTCGCCTAACTTCTTCATTCTTTCTAATAATTTCGTTCTTTTCTTCTATGTCCTCTTCATTTAAGAAACGTTCCATGTCTCTAATCGAATTAATGTTTTGCACACGTCGAGCATCCCTAATCTTGTCATCGAAATGTCTTGCTATCCTTCGTACTACTTCGTCCTCAGATGGTGTTGGTGTTAAATTTCTCATAATAATGACTTTCTCGATAAAATACTCTGCTCTACTTAATTTTCCTTCCTTCCTATATTTTTCAACTTCCAGTCTATTTCGAATTCCATTCTGCACCTCGTCATTCCAATATTTTTCTATTAATCTTTCCTTCAGTGTTTCAAAATCTTCTATTTCATCCCTAACTATCTGCCACCATCTAGCTGCATTCCCTTCCATAGACAAGTCTATTATCTCCCTCACAGTTTGTATCTCCCTATTTTCCCTTATTCTTTTCTCTATATTTTTCTGGATATACCTTTCTATTTGTTTGAGGTATTCAATAGGATTGGCTGACTTCCCATCAAACTTAGGTATACTAGTATTGCTTGTATTCTCACAACTGACATATACTATTTGATTGCTAGCTCCTACGCTCTTATTCTTTCTAACTTCTTCTTCGGTTGCATCTAATCTTTCCTTAAATTGGTTTAAATCTTTACCCCATTCTTTATTTCCATGCTCTAACTTTCTGTCTAAGTTTTCTAAGTGTTGTTTCTGTTCATTCATGTCAGATTTAAGATTTGAAAATTCTAATTTAGCAGTTTCCCTGTTTTCTTCTAATTTATCCTCCAAACTTTTACAATTTTCCCTAACATTCTGTTCTAATTTGTTGTATTTCATGGAAATTTGATTATCAAATTCAATTAATTTAGTCTCTATCTTCTCATCGAATTTTGTTA
>JAGFPH010000031.1:1530542-1549335 GCA_018207615.1 Philaenus spumarius
ATTAAATTGTTTAGAATTTTCAGTTTTAAATTCATTAAATTTAGTATTATAATATGATTTTTTGTATTATGTGAGAAGCCTCACGTTGGGAAAGCCAAATTATAATATGAAATTTATATTTCCTTTTAAAAAAAGGCCCCACTAGTTGGGCTTCAAAATTATAATACAATCTTAATGAGTTTTACTATTCTATTGTTCCAAACTTCTACAATGACTCACTCTTTATGGTTAACAAATTTGTACTTTATTAAATTGAAATTATTTTCTCTTTACACAATTATTTTTAAATTTACTAGAGCACTGAAACAATATTATTTTCTTTGATGTATGGGCTTAATATACTAATGACTGTACAAATTTTAATTGATATTCTCTCTCTCTCTCTCGGGTTAAAGAGTACCTGGCTAGTTAAATATGCAATCACTTAATATTACACTTAAAACTACTACAAAGAAATATTACAAACTAAATTATTATTATTAAAAATGTTCACTATTATATATATATATATGGCCAAATCGAAGTTAAATAAAATGTTCTCAAGTCTATTAATTTAGAAGATCAAATTTCTGGTACTTTGTTATATGGGTTGGTAAAATTTGGTAGAATATTACCTAGGCTGCAGATTCTATTATGTGCTGATACAAACAGGTTTACTTATTATAGCTCTGATATTTAATTTTAGTTTTCTTCCATTCAGTGTTTAAAGTCTTTAAGTAAATTCAATTCTTCTTATAAATTTGGTTTAATTTACTGCTCATCAAAATGCAACTGTGTTATATGGGTATTCAGAAAGGACTGTAAAAAGGAAGCCTATAAATTTAAACAATTACCGCTTCAAGAATCGATACGGCCATTTATAGTTTAACTCCATAACTTCTGTTAGCAGTGTTCATTTGCTTAGCGTGTATGTAGTCACGTTTTATTAAATATAACGAACTTTACAACTACCGTTATATTTTATGTCCTTGGTATCACTTTTTTAATTGTATTAAATGTTTATTTCACTTTGAAATGTTAATAAAGTCCAAAATATCCATTTTATATTTTCACATAACAGTATCGTATTGTATTTCTCACAGCTGTTTTTGAATCCTGCTCCTTTTCAATGATCACAGTTTAGACAACATTGGCATCACCTTTGCCGTGAATCGAGTTTGTTTTACTTACGCGACTGCATTTTAGGTTATTGAAACACACTAACTTTCTTTTATAATTTTACAAGTAACTTAATTATTTATAATTCAAACTATACACAATGCTTCTACTTAATTTATAATTTCATTCACACTAAAACTAACTTAATCTATATCGGTTAAATACAATGATTTTGTTCTTACTTGCCTTTGTTTTATTTAGGCTAATTTTAATGATTAAAATTTGATTTATTTATGCTATACGGTAAGTTTAATTTAATTTAGCTTAAGCTTGTTATCATTTGTGTATTTACTGTGGTTTAATTTACTCATTCAAAATCCCGAAGTTACTTTATAAAGATATTAATTTTGACTGCTCTAGGCTAGGCTATATAAGTTAGGTTGGTAGGTTCATACTGAATCTTACATTTCATTGTATTTTTATTTGTTAACCAGGACTCTTTAACTTTGAAATTATTTAGATATATACAAAATGTTACAACAGAAGTATGTCTTACATGGATGCCTTCCCATCCGAACATCTCATACCATAAGCTAGATTGAAATTGACTACCATGATCACTTAAAATTACTTTTGGCTTTCCTACTTCAATCATATAGTTCTGAGTTATTTTCTCAGCTAAAACCTTTGTTGTTGCCCTTTTTACTGGGAATAATTTGACAAACTTAGTGAACACGTCCAAAACTACAAAGATATATTTAACGCCTCCCTTCCCCATGGGCAATTCTCCAAATAAATCTACCGCGATTAAGTCTAATGGTTGTTCTGGTATTACATTTTTCATTAATCCCTCTTGTTTTGTTGTACTAATTTTACTCTTTTGACATAGTTCACATCCCCTTAATTGTAATTTAATTATTTTTTCTAATTTCGGAAAGGCAAAAGTTTCTTTTAAAATACGATAACATTTGCTTGCGCCAATGTGACCATACCTCTCATGACAGTCATTGATTATACTACTCAACATTTTTTCTGGTATAAAAATTTTATAGCTATCCAATTCATTAAATCTCTGAAAAAGTACATCTTTGTATATTCTGAAAAATTTCTTAAGTTTACTGTAATTTTGATCTTTATCTCTTAATTGTTCTAAAATTTTCTTACATTTTACATCAACTTTTTGTTCTTCAACTAAATTCTTAAATGATTTCTTAATTAACTTATCTTTAATTTTCCACTCTTTTTCTAATTTACTGTTGTATATTTTAAGAACACCTTCTTCATTTTTTCTTACCACTTCTGTGTCATTTATTCTTGATAACACATCTGCTGCTATGTTTTCTTTCCCAGGACAATATTCTATTGTTAAGTTGTATTCCTGTAGATACAACATCCATCTTAGTAACCTTCCATGAGTCAATTTACAGTTTTTTAAGAACATGAGCGCCTTGTGGTCTGATTTTACTATTGTTCTGTTTCCTAAGATGTAACCTCTGAATTTTCTACAACCAAATATGATACTCAACAGTTCTTTTTCAGTAATCGTATATCTTAATTCAAATTCTTGTAAGCTTCTGCTTGCAAAAGCCACCACCATTTTATCATTATTTTCATCTATTTGGTATAGCACAACACCTAAAGCAATATCTGACGCATCCGTACTCATGTAGAATTCTTTACTAAAATTAGGATGTCTTAACATAACAGTTTTCAAAAATTCTTCTTTTATTTTTTCAAAAATAAATCTATCTCTTTGAGTCCAGACCCATTGTTTTTTCTGTCTGCCATTACCACCTAATAAATGCCGAAATTGTGCTGTCAACTCTGCATAACCTTCTCTAAATTTTCTGTAGTAGTTACACAGTCCCAAAAAACTTTGAAGTTGTTTCAAGTTCCTTGGTTCTGGAAACGACTCTATTACTTTAATTTTTTCTTTGTCTGCTGTTATCCCCTGATTTGAAATTGTGTATCCTAAAAAATTTATTTCCCTTTTGCAAAAGCTAGATTTACTGAGTTTAATTGTAACATTGAACTGTCTCAAACGGTCAAAAAGTTTACTTAAATGTTCAATGTGTTCATCAAATGTCTTAGATGCTATGCAGATGTCGTCAACATAAATGATAGCAAATGATTGAACTTCTACTCCCATGACATGACTAAGTCCTTTTTTGAACATCGATGTGCTTATATTTAGTCCAAATGGCAATCTTTTAAATTGCAAGTTCCTCCCATTAAAAGTGAAAGCTACATATTTTCTAGACTCTTTGTCTAACCCAATCTGCCAAAACCCACTAACTAAATCTATGCTGCTAATATAATTTACCCCCTCAAATCTTTGTAACAAGTCATCAATGTTCTCAGGAGCTTCCCTGTCAGGTATAATTAATTTATTTACTTGTCTTGCGTCAAGACATAATCTAACTGAGCCGTCCTTTTTTATGACGCAAACTAAAGGATTCGAATAAGGACTGCTTGAATTTTCTAAAATGTCATTTGCCATCATTCTTTCAATTTCCTGTTGTACAGCATCTCTTTTCGAATGCGGAACAGCATAAGACCTATTTATGAATTTTTCATTTTGATTAATATTTAATTTAGCACTGAAGTCCAAAATTTTCCCTGGTTTGTCTGAAAAAATTTCCCTGTAGTTTTCTAATAACCCCCTCAGTCTATTTCTTTCTTGACAATTTAAATTTGTCTCCCCAATTACTGCATTTAAATTTGATTCCCATTTTGACTCTACATTTAAATTTAAATTTTGAAATTCATTGTCTGTATGCAACACCTCATTATAAAAAGAATACACCGTATCATCTATCTGTGCTTCTACATTGTCGGCTACATCACTATTATCAAAAACACTTATCTCATTTTTATATAATTTCAAACCACACATATACACACTTTTCTTTTTATTTATAAATTTTGTTGTTATTTCTGAATTTTCAATTTTAAATTTTATTACTTTATTTTCAAAGTCCAGTTTGGCTTTGTTTTCCTCCAAAAAGTCACACCCAATTATAAAATCTAAATTTAACCCACTTACTACCAAAAAATTTACCATTATTTTCTTTCCCTCTAATGTTATTTCTAAATAGGCTTGTTTTGAAATTCGTTTACTTCGTGTTCCTGTCACACCCATAACTAATAAATTTGATACTGGCAACTCCATAATCTTATTTTCACTTAAATCTAACAATTCTTGATAAATGCTTTCATTTACCACTGTTATTTCAGAACCTGAGTCTACTATACATTTGTATTTTTTACTATATGCCTCTATTTCTATTTCAATGATTTCACCTTTTACTGGTTTTGTTTTTATTTCTGTAAAATTATTTTCATCTATTAACATACTATTGTCTTCTAAATCTACATTGCCAATATCAATTTTATCATTTGTAGTGAGTATATGTGTTTTCAAAATTGCATTCTTATTATTATTATTAACTAATAATTTCGGCCTAGCTTGTTCAGGCAGTACAACACCAGCCGTCCGTATTATTGCCTGTGCTCGTTTCCCCTATTCTGTTGATTTTGACTATTTTGTTGATTATTATTATTTGTTATTTGATTGTTTGCATTAAATGGTGGCCTATACTGTTGTCCATTTTGTCTGTTAAACTGAAAACCATTTTGTCTGTTTTCAAATCTATTGCCATTATTGTTTGTGTTAAATGTAGGCCTACTTTGATTAAATTGATCCCTCTGTTGGTCATATTGTGGCCTATTATGTTGAAAGGGTGGCTTGTTTTGATTATACATTGGTCTACTTTGATTAAATTGTTGCCTAAATTGTTGATGTTGTGGCCTATTTTGGTTAAAATCCCTACAAAAAACATTCCCTTCTTGATTGTTTCCATTTTGTCTATTTTCATTATTATATTTCTGACTTTCTTGCCAGTCCATTATAACCTTTTCTAATTTACACAAATTCTCAGGCATTGCTGCTAAAAGTACCAATCTTAAATCATTAGGCAATTGTTTTACTATATGCCTCGTAAAAGTTTCCATAGGCATGGGTGGATCTAGAAATTGTGTTTGATGATACAAACGAATGACATAATTATGTACGTCTCTATTTTGACCTACATAGTCTTTTCCTAACATAATTTTTACTCTCAGGTTCTCTTGTTTTTCTTGAGACCAGAATCTATCCAAAAAAGCTCTCTTAAAATCAGAAAAATTGTTCCATTCTGCATTATGAACTTCAAACCATATGGCCGCTTCATTTCTAAAGTATTTTCTCATTAATGCCAATTTTAACTCCCACCTTTCAGTCTTGTATTGATTGAAAATTTCTAGTGCATTTACAAATATTTTAGGGTGTGGTTCCCTTTTTTCATTAAAAAATTCCGGAACAATTGTTTCGTTTTTAAAATCGCTTGTTATTAGTACTTGCCTATTCTCTAACCTAACCTCTACATCATTCTTAAATGATTCTAGAGTATCATTGACATTTTTCAATTTTAAATCAACTTTGTTTTCAAAATCTTTTACATTTACTTTTACTTGTTCAATATCTTTATTTACTTCTTTAAATTTAAAATTTACACTTATATCAGCCTTTACTATTTCATTTGTTAATTTATCATTTGCCTCAGCAATTTTACTTTCAATTTCAAAACTATTTTTGTTTATCTCAGTTATTTCTTTATTCACTTGTGCAAAGTTGTCTGTAATTTGAGCAAGATTGTTTTTAACTTCCAAATTAATTTCAACAATTTTCTCATCTACCTCTTTTAACTTAATATCCATTTTTTCAGAAAGCCCTTTTAACTTTTCATCATTTTCCACCCTTACATCATCGTATTTCTTATTCACTACTACTAAATCTTGCTCCAATTTACTAAACTTTGCATTTAAATCTACCAGAAATTTTTTATTTTCTTGCTGAAAGTTGTCTAATTTAACGTCATTTTGATCAAATCTTTTGTTTAGGCTACTAAAGTTATCTTGAAATTTTACATTTAGGCCATGAATTTTTTCATCGTTATCGTCAAATCTTTTTATTAAAAAACTCATTAATTTATCTAATTCATTGTTCGCCTTGTTTACAATAGGCCTATCTTTTTCTGTACTTTCATACACTACTGTATTTTGGTCTAGGCCTACTTCTGTTTTAATAGGCCCAGATTCACTTACCGCCTCCATAGAAATATCACTTAAATTCATGTTTTGGCTTAACTCTAAGCCAGAATCATCTAAGCCTGCACTATCCATTGTCTCAGCCATTATTTTATAGTGATTTATTTTTTGTAAAAATTTTAAGGTTAGGTGACCACTATCAGACGCTCCAAAGCCAGCCTAAATACACCTAAGTCTTCGTTTCGTACCAACAATCAGTTCGGGCGCCATTTGTAACTTGCTTGGTTACAAAAATTTAATTTAGTGAATTTATTTAATATAAGAAGTCGACAAAAAAGTTAAAAACTATAAAAAATCTCTAGACTTCTATTTTTATAAAAAATGTTCTAACATCCGAATGATGCTAGGCTATACTTTACTTTAATTTAATGTTTAATTTCAATAAGGGTAGGTTCTGATTGTATGGTAGTACTTTGAAAGACATAAGGATGTAACAAACTTGACTCAAAAGACATCTGATAGTGGTACACTTTTGATTTATTCAACCATACTTATTTTTAATCTACACATTATAAATTTATATATACAACTCATATTATTATTATTATTAATCTAAAATCTTAAAAAACTAAAGACGCTTGAAAATTTATTTATCTGCAAATCAATTCTAAAAAAAATGTGGCATGTAGGCTATGGTCTAATTTATTTTACTTATATCTCATGAGATTTTGAGTTTAAATGACATTTGAAGCTATTTGAATATAAAGACATGTCTGAGCTCTTAAAACAATGTATAAATTTAGCAATACTTGCTCATTTTTCCTGTTCAAAAGAGGCACTTTACACTCATTCGCGCACAACGTTGTACAGGCCTCGTGGCGACTTTTAATATCAGCTAATATTGTCCAAAGTACATGTTCGATTTGGAAGTCATTTTGTACTCACGTTTTCCGAACTCACGTATAAACTTTTCAAGTAACTTACATTACTTAACTCGTACGATATATCACTTAGAATCACATTTTTTACAGAGCAATGTTACTGCTCACCCAAGCAGTATAATAGCCATCTTGAGAAGAAGGTAGTAGACGGAAGCATGAAAGATTGCCTTCCGTAAAGATGAGAAAAGGGGAGGCTAGTCACAATGGACTCGTCCACCTCACCTTATATTATTCTACAATCACATTATACTGTTTTTTTATATTTTCACTTGATTTTAATTGTTGTGAGTTTCTTATTTATTGTTATTGTTTATTGTTGTTTTCAGACACGGTTTTCGTCGTATGCCAGCTTTTGTATTGCTTTACTATTAATATATTCAACACTGTATACTTTTATATTATATGACTGTATTTTACATCTATGATTTTACTATGCCTGCTATTTTATGAAGTTATATTATATGCCATGTTATTTCATGAAGTTATATTATATGCCATGTTATATTATTTTATTGTATTATTATTTATATGAAATAAAAATGCGTCTTGTTTTAATATGATTTGCTTTGTTTCTTTTATTTATTCTTTTAATTAGCGTCTTGTTTTACTAGTATGTTATTTATATTATATGACATTTTCTCAAATGTCATATAATACTTATGTTTTTATATTTTGCCAAAAAGGCGACATGTCACAAAAGATTGACTAAAATCATAGTAAGAATTTTACTGGTTAAGAAAAACTTGTATCTTTTAATTTTAGTACAAGGTTAAAAGAGTTAGAAATATTGTTAATTAAAATTGTTTATTAAAATAAATTATAAACATAATAGTCAAGAAAGTACTTTCAATAGTGGTAAAATAGTCCAAAACTCACTAATAAACAGTAAACTTCAATTTTTAGTAATGCGATATATTTTAATTATTCAAAGTGTAAACTAACTGTGAACAATTTTTTTACAATTGGGGGGAGGGTTATGACCCTGGTTACGCCTATGGTTAACTGGCAGTATTTTTTTCGATTAAGTGTCCATAGAAAAAAAACACATGTTTTTATTGTTAAATAGGTCATAAGACCTGTTATAAACTTAAAGAATAGGCTATTTGTTTGTATATTTTAATATGTATTTCAAAAATCTAGTGATCGCTCAATGGTCGAAATTCAACCATAATTCATTACAATTTTTAATTTGAATGTTATTAAGGATTGTCAAAGACTAGACTATACCTGTATAATCACAGATTTCGCCAAGGCTACAAAGTTATTTGTCATCTTTTTCAAATTATATAACATTTAAATAAAAAACAAATTCAAAAAATGAAGATTGAATACTTTTTATATAATTTTTTTTATACAAATAAAAAACCAGGCGATTAAATAAAATGTTGTCCATTGAACTTGACATACATATTTTTATAATTTAATAAGTGATTCAAAACTTCTGGGAAAACGATTTTTTTATACATTACGATGCATAAATTTAATGGTCTGCTCCAGTAAAAGAGAAAGCAATCGGCAACTCGCACGAGGATAGGCTTAACAATGTAGTTTCATGGAGCAGAGTGCTTTGACATTGACTCACTTCAAACAATTTTATAATTTTTTTTACCGTTTTATATAATTTTTATATTTGCGTGATGAGAAATAAACTAAAGATTCTGTATTAAATTTTGGATCCGGCTTGCGTTTTACTTTTTTTAATTTTATTTTAATTTTCTGAGGAAGATAATTCCAACTTGGTATTTAAAAAATTGTTAATTGTCTAACAAATGGAAGGTATTTAAAACAAATGTTTACATACATGGCTGATTGTAATTTAAAGATTATATTTTATTTATTTTTCAGAAATTGCAGTATAAACTAATTATATTTATAAACTGGACTGTCAATATGCGTGTAGCAATAAAACGAGAAACAAAACTATTAATTCATTATTTACAAAGTATTATAAACTCAATACAAATTTAATTTTCCATACACGAAATAGATATATTTACTGACAAAATATATTTGTAGCAATACAAAATATATTATTACTTAATTATTTACAAAGTTATATACGCAATTGCAAATTTAAACTTAAAAGAAAAATAGCCATATTTACAATATCAATTATAAAATAATTACAACAAATTGTGTTCCTGAAAATACCTATATAAGTTATATTTAGTTTCTAAACAAACAAAACGCGATTGTGTCTGGGATTGTATATAACGCAATAGCGAAAGTTTTTATTCCCTGTCCTTGTGTGAGTGGGTTAAACCCTTCGTTCAGCCAGCCGCACTCGGCAAGTAATCTAAATATAGTACAAATGAATTGCATTATCGTTATACCAATGAGAGGGGAGAAACACTATCTCGCGCTCTCTCGCTCTCCAACGCACGCTAAATGGTTTGCCAGCGCTTCCTCTCGGAGTAGCGCCCAACTACAAATCTTTAGGGCACCAAGTTTGTAAAATCTGTTAGAATTGAGTCCATAAGACGTGCGCTTCTTAACATTTAAGTATTCATTGCTAATTCTATCGACACGATAACAAACGAATCCATAAGTGTTTGACCTTGAGCCTACTCTAGACTTCTTGTGTACAAATAACAGCCTACGCATGAATAAAAATAAAACAAGAAGCGTTTACTTATGAAAGGAAACAATTGCCTAAAACATTTTACTGGGGAAAATGTCCACTTACATAAAATTAATAATGTTTTACATTTTCCCTACTGACATTTATTGTTAAATGCTGAATTGAGTTAAAATACAGAGAATGCGATTGCAAATACCGGAGTCTATACGAGAACGGGCAGTTCTGACAACTGAGTATCTCTTGGTATCGGTAATCGGTATCGAGTTTCGGCTATCGATTCTCGATACCGATACCAAAGCTAAAGAATCGGTATCGAGAATCGAACCATCCCTAGTACAAATTTAAAAGATTTACAATAAATTTTTACTACAATACTACATACTTCATCAATAATATTAAGCACTTTGGATAATACTTATCAATAATAATAATAATCAAGGTAGAGACTTTGGGAGAAAATTTGGCACAATAATAGGTATATGGGTACAAGTAAAGAGGAAACAAATTTTAAATAAACTTTTTATACTTTACTTTGGACTAATATTAGACCTTGATGTATTGAGGGGGTTTAGGGTACATTTTTAAAGTTTTCTTTTAGAAGATTTGTAATTATTCATAATCATACATTGTTTAATTTGTTTTACATATGACTTACAGCCCAATTTGATGTCAATCCTCATTCTGAATAAAAATGAAAATTAATCCTAATTATCTTCATTCATAAATATCACAGTACAGCTCTGTTTAATAAAATCATGAAGACACATAGTCTGCGTTTACCAAGAGGTCATAATTTCCAATCAAAATTGAATATGTCATTTTGGGATATGTTGTAATACAGAAAATAATTCTATCACACAACTAAACCGCTGATGTGAGTTTACTTTAGAGAATTTCCAAACTTAAATTGATATGTTTTAGGGTTTCAACCAACTATTTGGGAAATTGTTCTACTTACGAAGGCGCTGAATAGTCTGTGTACGAAATATATTAGTAGAATTTGTTTGCACCTAAGCCTCCAGCTTCGACTCACGCGCTGCTTTGCGAGTTTGCACCTCGACCTTGCGGGCTCGGATCAGAAGATGCCCCCTCGGTAAAATCACCCCGTGGATTTGAACCGGGTACTTTTATGGTATTTTACATTTTGGTCGATTTTGTGGAAACTAAGCGAGCTATAAGTTCGTGAAAATAAGTTTCATTCTAGTACGTAAAATCTAAAAAAAATAGTTACTTCCGGTCAAAGAATGTGCTTCTGAGCGACGTAAACAACCAACGTTTGTACCAAATTGGACTTAAAATGCGGATGTTAAAAAAAAAGAGTGTGAACACATATACAATTTGTAATGACACCCCAAAAAGGGTTCTGGGGACCATGATCGGTGCTCATTTACTACTCCCGACTTTAGTTCCCACCATAAAAGTCACTGCAATAGCTTTATAATATGGAATGTCACCTCTGTGGAGTCCAACAATCCTGATTGGATACAGTATTCAGAACACAGTCCCACTGCTCAATCAACGGTTCAGCCTTGACTTGAATTATAATCAAACATTGATTCCATTGAGCCCGTCTGTTTTTATGTAGACCTGTTTGATCGTACTCTACAATTTGTCCTGTACTTGTGGTCACGCCAATATGTAGGTTCATAGACATTCGGTAATCACTGAAAAATATATCTTAAAATAATCAATCCTTTAATTGTAATTTATACGAAATTGTAGCAACTTTAATTTGTATAAATTCTAAAAATTATATGATCGTAATTCAATACATAAACTTTCCAACATTTTCATTAAAATCTATACTTAGGAAAACAATAACTGCAATTATTTGATAAATGTTTATTTGGTAGACCAGTTTTAATAAATATAATTTATAACGCTACAAAATGAGTAATAAGAGAATAAAAAATATTGATGTCATCAAGAAATAAAAAAACTTCTACCCTTCCATACATGCTTGCTCAACTGCTATTAAGTATAGGACTAGTCCGAGTTTTCCAAATAAAGGACATAACCATTCCCACCTCCATCACAAACAAGAGTTGCTCTTTGTGCTTGTTATAAGAATTTCAAAATGGATTGTTTCTTCTTCTAAAGAAAGTAATAATAAACTGAGAGCAAATTAGAAAAATAAGATATAATTATATTTTTTATTAATTAAACAAAATTTAATTTAAATAATAAGACTACTTGATTGTACAAACAGATTATATATGATTTATTGCTCATAAATATTATCTACTTGTATATTAAAATATTCAATATATTATATTGTTTTACTGCAGAATTTGAATGTTAGATGTGAAGATAAACTATGTTAAATAGCTGAAAGAAAAAGTATAACACTAAAAAGAAAAACAAATTTAAAATGTGAATTTAAACTTGTGACAATTAGGCTGTTTATAAGTCATGAACAATTCAAACAGTTTCAGTGGTTCAATATTTACTGATCGTTGTTAAAAATCCTAAGATTGATGTGAAAGGAATCTTCTTCAAGAAGTCCACCCTGAACTAATCTAATCCAATAATTGTTCACTTGAATACAAAAATTAGATTGAAATTTTCTAGCCTTTATAAATAGAATCTGGTTCTATTGATTTTGAATTGTCGTTTTCAATGGCTAATATTGCCAGTCCGCATAATCGTTCTTGGGAAATTTTGACCTAAACAATGTCTTTGTCAACTCGAGTTGCAAAAAACTTTCTTTTGCCGCTACCAACCAGATATTTGGGGTCCAAATGGTGGGAACATGCAATTTGGTGACCGCACATAGTTTTCTCTTTTCACTTAGCTTCTGCAAGTAAGCGTATAGTAAGTAGCGAGTTTATTGGTCCAAAACCTTGAGGTTAATAATTTACTCAATCATAAGCTTTTTATTTTTTGTATAAACATTATCAATAAAATGTTATTATTGTAAAATTAAAAAATTGCTTGTTTTTTTACTCTTGGGGTATCTAGCCTTCTTCAGTTTAATTTGATTGAATAAGTGTAATGGAGTGTTCAAAGAATCATTCTGATAGAAAATAATTGTAGGTAGTGACTATTCAGCCTCCAGACAAAAATCTTTCAATAATAATAACTTACTTTAGGAAATCTCCATTAGTGGGTTTAATGATAACAGCACAATTATGTTGAGAAGCTCTAACAAAAGGATAAGGCAATCTGAAACAAAAAATGTATTATTACATATTATGATCGGTTTTTTTTCTAATAAGAATAGAGTAAAGTTACTTCCATAACTAAGTTACACATATTAATTTTTATATTCAATTTGGACACGGTGAGTTTAATAAATTTAATGATTATTATTATAATTTGTAAGTGTTCAGTGATAATTTGTTTTGAGTTTGACAAAAATTTAAAAAGGATGCTAATTTGTTGAAGTTTAATTTTGAGGTTAAGCGAATTTAGGCTTCGTTCACTTTTAAATTTTATTTTATAGCTTTCTACTATTCTTCAATTATTATACCAGAACCAGAAACATACTCACTTTATGTATAACAAATAGTATAAATAGACACATCCTCACTTTATCTATAAAAAATAGAATACAAATTTAAATAGTATAAATAGACTCTTCTCTATAAAAATGCTGCAGTATATTAAGATCGAAAATTAACAAAAGCTGTTATCTTGAGTTTTCTATAAAGTTAAATTACCGTACTATTAAGTTAATCTGAGTCTAAATTATTGTTTTGTAAACTTAATTACTACAAATTTAAGCTAAATTAATCAACCTTGCATAATATAAGACATTTTGTAATGAAAGCTAATAAATCTCACGTAATTCATTGCACAGCTAATTTGGAACTGGATCAGGCTTTTAATAAGAGTGAAATTTAAAATTTCCAAAAACCATAACTTCTATTCTATTCAGAAAAGTATCTTGCATAAGAAATCAACCATCTGTAACTTGAAACATCTGGTGTGCACATCACACAACTTTCCTTACCAAAATAGATGCTGTATCAATTACCAAATTTTTCGAGCGAGAGATTGATGATACCATTTTCGAGTTAATAGGAGTATCCGTTTCGAAGAAAGCGGTACTAACTTCAAAACGGTTAATCCCACGGACCTGATTTTGGTCTCAATCGATTTCTCACCCCCAAAAATGTCAAGGTCGATACCAAACACGGCGTGTTTTAAAAAAAGTCATTTTTGCCCCCAAAAGGGCGTTTTTGGGGTCAATTTTTGAAAAAATGGAAAAAGTTGAGTGGGGTATCTTTTTTGACATTATTTTGGACGCTGAATCGAATGAGACCATTTTCAAGTCGATAGGACCAGCCATTTCGGAGATACAAACAAAATAACTTGCGTTTTTGTAATAACTTTTTTCAACGAATTTTTAAGGGTATATAGCGTACATAGCGTGTTAAGGGGGTCTGAGTAGAGTATGTTAGCAAAGTTTAATCAAAATCGTTAGAGGGGTTTTGGAGTAAATACCAAAAATGTGCTAAAAACTGGTCCCACGGTAAGACACCACCTCCGATTTGCTTCAAATTTACATGGGTTTAATTGTTTACGTGTTTGAAGATATCCTGTAAATTTCAGTTCGATCCGTCCAGCCGTTTGCCCTGTGCACTCCGGACACACACACACACAGACAGACCAATCGCCAAAAATGCATTTTTTGGACTCAGGGGGCCTTGAAACGTAAAGATATTATGAAAACTCGACATCGAATTTTTGGGTCGATCGCAATACTTACCTTACCTAGTATAGGGTAAGGAAAGTAAAAACACATTTTAGTTCCTATAGAATAAAAACACCTTTATATCATTGTAACAAAAAGTTTAAACAATATGCAAGACTTTACCATCTTCAGTTCACTAAATAACAATAATGATAGATAATTAATTAAACTAATTAATGATTAATATGAGTTTAAATAGATTAATGATACTCAATAACTGATATTTATCAAAATTTGAATAACTTAATGACTATTTACGTAGAATATTAATGCTTGTTTGACACTTTATTTTACAGTTTCAACTGGTTCGAGTAAACCATTGAAACTACACCATCCAAAAGTTAAATAAAAAATAAGTATCTTGCATAAGATCTCCGCAAAAAATTATGAAAAGGGTAAATAAATAAAACTAGGGGAGACCCCTGCGTGCTCAACACGCCAACCCCCCACCCCCAACTCCCTGTTGGAACCCGTTGTGTGCCGTTGTATAGTCAGCAAGGCTCAGGTCTACACTTTAATAAAAACCTAACCTAAAAATTGATTTAAAATTTGAAATAAACTGTTAATGAAAATATTAGAGACTACAGCTGATTACTGAATCAACAATAAACATTATTTATTTTGGTTCAGTGTAGGCCTAACTTAAAATATATAGATAGTTGTTGCCCGTCTATACTCGGTGGATACAGCTCCATTCGTAGTGAGTGGAGCGCTAGGCAGATGGTACAAAACATGTATAAAATGTACTTTTTAGAATGCTATTTCCTTTCAATTAACTTTTTTGTAGCAAAGTTAAAGAAGAAAAAATTGGATTCGACAATCGGTGAATTTAACTAATATTTTATACACATCATCTAATTTTTTGGGATATCAATACAGATAGGAAAGAAAGGAGAAAAACCATTACCTTGCATAAATAATACTGTTGCCAACTACCATGAAAAATATTGCAATTTAAAACTGTAGGCCTATTTGTAAAATGTTGTATTTATGTAGGCCTTAATTATATATCAAGATAAAGATACAAATGTTATCTTTTAATTGGTTTTCATTTCATATTGATTATCAAATGATTTAGAAGTTATTAATATTATAATAAAGAAATTAATACTCAAATATATTTATATCTTATACGAATATGTACGTATGTTTCCGAAGTTTAACTAATGGGTATCTTCCATATAAATTTGTATACATTAATAATTTCATTGTTGATAAAAGGTTGTATTTATATTCTCTTTATAACCTCAAAGCAAATCGTATAACGTATTGCCTACCTTAATTTTATAACTCATATTTTAAAATAAACGGTATCAGTTAACTGACACAAACTTTCTCCCAACTTACTGTAGTCAAAATAATATTGTTTTTAATCATTTTATTTACTACTTTTTAGAACAAAACAAAAAAATAATATTCTACCTACGTCAATCGTATAAAAAAGTTATTGTCCCAGGCGGGATTCGATCGCGCGAACTTTGAATTACTGGCCGTCCTCGCTACCGTTGTGCTACCCCGTGCGGCCGTCGCCGTAATGCTAGATTGACAACATAAACTTGTTTATTTTTTAACATTTCCCCATAATTATGAAACGCCGAAGTTTTGATAAAAGCGGGTGGTGTCATTTTGTTTGGCATCTTAAGCACTATAAATACTGAAAATTTGATCAAAATCGTTAGAGCCGTTTTTGAGAAATTTGCATTTTTGTCGTTTTTTATTGGTTTTTTGGGGTAAATTACCCTTAAAAATTAAAAATTCCAAAAAATGAAAAAAACGCCTGGAGATATTAGGGTTTAGTACCTACATACCAAATTTCATGAAAATCGGACCAATAGTGTCCCCTCTGGTCGTGTATACATACTGACACACTGACAGACAGACACCGCGTTAAAAACACTTTTTTGGGTTCAGGGAGCACCAAAACAAAAAATTCCACTAAAAATATTTTTGGGTTCAGGGAGCACCAACACAGATAATTGCACTAAACAATTTTTTGGGGTTCTGGGAGCACCAAAACAGATAATTCAACTGAAAATTCAAATTCGAACATTTTTACGAAAACAATACTTTCTCCATATACTACGTATAGGGTGGAGAAAGTAAAAATCAACTTCAGAAGAATTACATTATTGATGAATTATAATTGTTAACATAACCAAAAAATACAATCTACGCTAGGTTTTGTACAGATGATAGGTGAAATCAGCTGTTATATTATATGAGAGTTTGCTCTTCTTCTGTTGTTAGACAAAATACCTTGTTTGTTTACAATCAGCTGATTGAAGAACTGTAAAATAAAATCATTGCAAAGGTTTGGAAATGTTGAATTTTTTAATTTAAGAAATTAAGATGACGTAAAAGTAAATAAAACCTGTTAATATAGAAAAGTTTTGCTTTGATTTGGTATAAACTGAATGTAAATCGATCCAGTGGAAGTCTCAGACAAACTGTCCAAAGGATTGAAAAAGTTTACTTTTTCTCCCATGTTAAATCTCCATAAGAAAAGTTTATTTTTCATTTTTGACCCATTTAACGTAAATATTTTCAAAATACAAACAAAACCTGCTAATATAGGACCGAAACCCTTTGTTTTGGTAAAACCCGCATGTAAATCGGCCCAGTAGAAGTCTCAGACGAACTGTCCAAATGTTTTTTTCTTACGGCTTTAAATATATAGATTGTCTCTCACCAGATTTTGTCTCAGTTAAATAATATAAAATAAATATTTGTTCTCTTCCTGAAAACAAAACAAAAATTAATAAATCAGTAGGCCTATCTGTTAATTAACATTTAAAATTAATACTTGACTTATTTGAAGTTTGCTTAACCCTCCCAGTGGCAGACTGCCCAAAGTGACGTTCTCTCAGGCGCAAGATGCAGCCATTTCGACAATTAGCGAGAATTTACATACATTTGTATTTTCGATTAATTAATTCACTTAAAATCATCCAATCGTAATAACACCGGCACCATTGGAAAGGAAATGGATTAAACTTTAATTTTTGTATTTAAAACTTTTTCGTAAAACGTGTATATTTACATACGTAATCATCGTTTTAAAATATGCACATCGGTCTACAGCTATTTCCGTGCACGAATCTGCATACAATTGTACTGTTATTTCCCACTTCTTCAACGTTCAAGACTATCTACACAAATATTTCTTTGGCTATTATAAAGAAACCATTGGATTCGTTAAGATTTTATCTTTCTGTTGGTGCCTTCTAATCAGATGTGATAGTGATAAAAATAGTATTTTTCCAAGAATTACTGTAAACCCTTGCTATTGGACAGTTTTTCAACCAATAAAACAGCCCATTTGTCAAGTGATTTTACGCCTACCATATCAAATGTTTTGACAGATTTCTTTACACCATTTTGTACAGCAAAGTCTGAATTTTGTAACGCTGGGAATTAATCCAGAAAAAACCGGTTTTTTGTCTGTCTAGACGACAATTGAAATGTACATAGTTATTACGTTCTAGTGAGAAAGTCTAGCGCGTGGGTTCCCACGCTATTCAAGTGTCCCATTCGCACCGCTGTTATAGAAGGCCGAATTTTCATTATATTGATGTCATTTTGTTATTCAAATAATGATAACTCAAACACTTTTATGAACTAAGGAAAGACAAGTATACCGTTCTTTTCTTTGATTTATCCTCTACACTTTGTTATAATAATATTTCATTTTTAGGCAAAGCAAAAAATTTTAGGCAAATGACGTTACAATCTAGGCCTAGGTTTGTTACCAGTCGTGTACTTGGAACATAAAAACTGTTTTTTTCAAAATAACAAATTTGAAATTGATAAATGTTTTTATACAGTTCTATTTAGAACTAAATTAAAAAACGTTTTTACACTTACGAAAAAAATTACAAAAATGTTTTACTATTTTTTATGTAGGCATAAAGTTGTTTTTTTCCCTTCCGTTTACTAAACATTTTTTGCTTTCTAAGCTAATAACTTTTAAAATTTCAAAAGAAACTAATTTTTAGTGGCATATTTGAATTCTTTGAAGTTTCTTCTACAAAAAAGCTATGAAACACTTTTGGATTGGGGTTCATTTACTATTTTTGGCGAATTTTTAAAAATATGCTTGCAAAACGCTAAAAAAATACTTTTCAATTTTAGCTTTAACCATGCCACTTGGAGGGTTAACAACATTTTTTGTAATGTAGATCCCAACTTCAGGAATTAGTTTAATATGTGCAGAGCTGCAATAGCGTGAAGTAGATGGGGTTTTCAGGTTTATAAAATATTTTAGCTTTTTCTTACAAATTGATATCTGCTCTCACTCTCTCTCTTTATTTCACATACAGTACTTTGGTACAGCATCTCCCTTTATTTCACATACTATGGTACAGCATCTCTCTTTATTTCACATAC
>JAGFPH010000031.1:1560478-1573213 GCA_018207615.1 Philaenus spumarius
AACATTGAAATTGTTTACCAATAATATTTATTCTGGATTATTAGAGACAATCAATTAATTTCTGTCAACCAATGACAATGATAAGTTGTTAGCTATGTAAACAAAATTACATTTCTTAGAGGTTTCCTGGTGTTTATCTACTCCTTAGCCCCTACCCACATAAGAGGGGAGAAATGTTGTTGTGCTGTTGCCTTGGAGACAGATAACTTAACTTTGATATTTACCTTATAAACATGTACGAGCAGTTGAGTTGTTTGGCCCGACACAGGTAAGCATTTTGTTGTAGCCTACTTACTATACGGTTCTAGTTCTGTACCTAATTATTTCTCAATAACTGCAGAAACAAATAATATGATTGGCGACTTTCACAACGTTGTGGAATTAGAGCTCTATAGCCTATATTAACAACAGATAGTATTTTTTTCAAGTATTTTAGGTTTCGTGAACTTACTAACTTATTGCCGTAGAAATGCACTCAAAAAAGGATTGAACGTTTGCAAAAGTATCCAACATTCCGCGAAATTAAGTATAGTGCCTATAACGAAAAAATTGTGTCACTTATGAAAATAATTAGTATTAAGAGTGTCTTGTAGTTAAAAATTCTCTTACTACATTAAACAAGTTTATCAGAAATTTTAAATAACTAGGCATTAATCAATGATCATTAGGTTCATTTAAGATACTCTATTGCAGAAACTCTGAATTTTCTCACAGCAAAAGTCTAACGAAAATATTTTATTTTTAGTATTAATCAGTGTCTTTAGTGCAGAAATTCTCTTACTTCTTAAAGAAGTTTATCGGAATCTTTAAATAACTAGGCATTTAAGCTTTAAAACTTGTCTCAATCAAAGACAGTTAAAGACACTCGATTGTCATTGAAACCCCGTTACAACAATCTAAGAAAAAATATTTATTAATAAGAGTGTCTACTAGTTTATAAATTTTCTTACTAAGATAAAGCAGTTTATCGGATACGTTAAATAACTAGACATTTAAGCTTTAAAACGATTCTTAATCAATGAATATTAGGTTCTATTAAGACACTTGATTGTAACAGAGAGCCTACCCCGCTATTTCGCGGTGCAACAATCTAATTAAAATAGTTAGTATTAACAGTGATTTGTGTATAATCGGCTATACCTCGGGCGTCAAATGTTTATTTCGTGCACTCGATCTAACGAACATAATATTATGGATCTTGTTTAATTTGCGTAAAACAGCGATAACATAGTAGTGCAGTAGAATTAGAGAAATCGCATATTGTAATTCGTTTCAGAATGCCATGTGGAAAAATCGATGTATTTATGCATAAAGTAGGCCTAAATGGCATTTTTCCAGATCCACTTTTGAACATCCAGAACATTTTTAAATAAGAGTTTAATATTCAACAATCGGTTTTCTTTAAATAGTTTGAAAACAATTACCAATGGGTATTTCGTTTTACATGTAGGGCACTAAAAAACGGTTCATTTGAGACTTCGTAAGTTAAAATCGGTTAATAATTATTTGTTTAAATAATTGCAAAAAACGATTCAATTTTCCAAATTTTCAAGTACTTTTCATTCTTTGATCAAAGAACCTAGACCCTTGAAACTTTCAGAAAATAAGTTTTTTATGGCTATTAAATAACCACTTCAACTCTATATTACCATGGAGTTTGATGAAAAATTAAGTTTTTTAAGTGCAATAAATGATTTCAAAGAGACGGTAAGAAGGGGTATGAGTCATCACTGCTACGCGCCTACAAAAATGAACTTTGCAAGTTCAAATTCAATGCCGAGGAAAAATTTGTTGTTTCTCCGTTGTTCATGGACCAATTTCGATGGATTTTTTTTAAACCTGGGGTAGAACGTTAAACATGTTTTAATCTTCTCACCGCTCAGCAACTGCAGTCTCTTTGAAATCATTTATTGCACTTAAAGAAACTTAAATTTCAATCAATCATGGTAATATAAAGTTTAAGTATTGAATTAGCACTGACGACAATAACAATTTTAATGTTTATAAATAAACAAATTATGAATTTAAAAACAAAATTATCTCGGCTCTTAGTTAAGCTAGAGCAACCTTTTTTAAAAAAAAAATACTTGTAAAAATGCCAGCTATTGGAATATCAAAGTGGCATACCAATATTTCCATTTGTTACAAAGATATTTCCAAAAAATCTAACTTAAAAAGTTATACTTTTTCAGACGCCATTTTGAGTGTTAAAATAATGAAAATTTGATTAACCCTAAACATATACTTAAAAATATAAGTCTCGACGAAAAACATGAGCCCCGAATGAGCCTCCTACGAGGATGGCAACTGGGTGTAATTGTATTAAATATTTAACCTTTTTTTAATCAATAAATTAAATATCTCGTAAAACAATTATTTTTTTAAAATTAAATTTCAATGGTAACTTAAGGGCCATAAAAGGCTTATTTTGTGAAAGTTTCAAGGGTCTAGGTCCTTTTATCAAAGAATGAAACATTCATGAAAATTTGGAAGATTTAATAGTTATGTTGCAATTATTTAAACAAATTATAAACCGATTTTAACTTACGAGATCTCAAATTAACCGTTTTTTAGTACCCTACATGTAAACACAATTTGAAATACCAATTGGCAATTGTCTTCAAACTATTTAAAGAAAACCGATTTTTGCATATTAAACCCCTATTTAAAAAATGTTCTGGAGCTCAAAAGTGGATCTGGAAAAATGTCATTTACTTTATTCATAAATACATCGACTTTTCCACATGGCATTCTGAAACGAATTACAATAAATTATTTTAAATTTGTTGTCTATAATTCTACTGGGCTATAGCCTACGCTTCGTACTAACGAGTTTGTCGCACGAAATAAACATTTGACGCCCGAGTCATAGCCGATTAGTAACACAAATCACTGTTAATACTAAATATTTTAATTAGAATGTTGCACCGCGAAATAGCAGGGTAAGTGTGCGAAATTTGTTGCAAATCAAGTGTCTTAATAATGTTCATTGATTAAGAAAATTCTTAAATGTCAGTAGTCTATTAAATAGTAGAACATTTGCCATCATTTATGTATTAAAAACATATAAATATTTCCAAATGACACCGAAGGAACATTAGGCCTACTATCAAATTTACGTTTTTTGGCTTAAGCGGTTGTCATAAAGTTGCAGTATAAGATAAATAAATCTTAGACATATTTATGACCAAATAAAGTAATATATATAACAATAATATACATCACTCTAAAATAGTAATACAATATAATAGTTTCAATAATTTAACAGAAATCCTTATTTATATACTAGGACTAGGTCTACTTAAAAAATGTAATGTGTACTTAAGAACACCCGGGAGAAGTGTAAACTTTTTAACACAACTTACGAAATGAGGAAGCACAATAGCACAATGTTCATTTTTAACACAACTTACTAAATGAGGAAGCACAATGTCCATTTCAGAGGTATTACCAATTAAACTATGCATTGTGTTAACATTAACAGACTAAGCCTATGACGTAGAACAATCTGTTACACTTGTATATCCAACTCAAATATACTGAATTAGCAATGCATTCGTGGCCTAACCGGCTAAGGCGCTAGTCTATGATGATGAACTCTACTGGTTCGAATCTCGGCAAGACCAAAACTTTTTCAAACAGATGGAATAGAGTGTTTCAGAACATTAGAGCGTTTCACGAAATTCATGGTGAAACGCGTGACGGTAAAATCCGATTCACCCCCAGCAACAAGTAAACTTTACTCTCTGCTATATTTATACATGTATACACATTTTTTGGACGTGCGCCTATAGAAGTTTACACTTCAAAAATATAGATTGTTTAAAAAAATTTAAAGTCGGAACTAATATTTAAGAACATAAGGAAAGTTTTAAAAGTAATCAACTAAATTGCTTGTAGATTTTGTGTGTTCTATTAGCCTGCTAGGGAAGACCCCTGCGAACTCAGCACGCCAACCCCGTTGGAACATTACATACACATGATTATGTCATGTTTTCTTTATAATATATTAATTTTGTAGGATTAATAATAACCCCAAAGCTAAGACGGTAAATAATGTGTTATGAATAAATGAAATTATTCATCATATTTTATAGCAGCAGTTATAATAAATGTTAAAAGTACCTGTAAGGCTCAGGTTCTTAAACAAACCCTAACCTAAAAGTTATAAATACAAATAATTGCATTTAAGTTTGAAATCAGCTATTAATGGAAATATTATAGCAAACTGCTGATTACTGTATCAACAATAAATATATTTATTGAAGTGTAAAGTTCTATAGGCGCATCTTGGCGCACTAAATCTATATATTTAAAGCCGTAAGGAAAAAACATTTGGACAGTTCGTCTGAGACTTCTACTGGTAACTTATATTTGAGTTGGGTATATAAGTGTAACAGATTGTCCTACGTCATAGGCTTATTCTAACATAGGCGCGCCTCGGCGCTATGTTTGCTGGTGGGTGAATCGGATTTTACCGTCACGCATTTTCTGAAACGCTCTATTGTGAAACGCTCTACTATATATAGTATACATGTGTATCCGTCTGTTTGAAAAAAAGTTTTGGTCTTGCCGAGATTGGAACCAGCAGAGTTCATCTCACCATATACCAGCGCCTTAGCCGGTTAGGCCACGAACGCATTGCTAGTTAGTATATTTGAGTTGGGTATATAAGTGTAACAGATTGTTCTACGTCATAGGCTTGACCCGTTATAGTATCTATCAGAAATGCGATTTATTCAATGAAGTCAACACCGCGGACGTGTAGGTGAGAAAATCGATGTACGGATACGCAATCACAATTTGTGGTAAATACTTTGAATTATTTATTTGCTCGTAGGTCTCTAACCCCTTCGCGTGTCTCGAACACGTGATTCAGGATTTAGTATTGATTTTGCGACGTGGCTGGATAAACCCATACAGAACTCTACAAGGAGTACGAGGCTGTGCCACACGAACATGGCAACTACAAGGAATCCTAATTAACTTAAATTAAATTGTTACTTTCTTAAATTTTACAGTTACTTTTTACACTCCTTTTGTTATTTATAGGTGTGCTAATCCTATGGGGTTCAAACCTCCATACCAAAATGATACAAATCGGTAACATATAATACTAATTACTTTTTTTAATATTGTGAAAATGATATGTTTTTATACTAAATGATTTTTAAATCTAAATATCATTTAAACACTTGTAGTGGGAATAGTTGTTGCTACATAGAACTAACTTCCTATCGCACAAGAATGTTGGACAAGAATCTATAGTTGCGGACAACCTAACTCTGAACCAAGAAAAGGTTAGGGTCTTCCTCCCACCCGACCCTAATTAATGACGCTTGGCTGCACTCAATGAGAACAAGTACTAGGTACCTAATGCCAAAAAGTCAGTTAAATTATTTACCAAAATTATTAAAAACCATTATCATATTACGTTTTGTATTTAAATTTCGATTATTTTTATACTAAATTTGATGTAAATCGGACAATTTTGACCAACTTGTACCGCCAAACTAGTTTTTCTTTTTAAAACTAACTTTGAACAGTGGAACTAAAATACAATTCATATAAAAATGTGAGCATATCGAGGGACAAAAAATACTCTATGTAGGATTGTAATAATTTTTTATTGCTTGATAACCAGAACAAAAATCGCCGGTTTCAAGGAAAATGTTCGTAATAGTCCGAACTAGGTTTTTATATAAAGAAAAATTTGAAAAGTTTCCCGAAAAAGTTTCAAATTTGGAAAAAACTAAACAGCCTCTTTTGTATGAACTCAAGACCATAGCGCACAAAAACAGCTGTTCGTATAAAAACCATATTATAGCTTACAATGTATTATAGTACAAAAAACACAAAATAATCGTATGTTAGGCCTAGACTGATGAACTAACACAGCCTTGTTATTTGAATGTATTTAGGCCTACATTCATTACCATAGCAACCAATAAAATAAAATAACAGATACAACAGATGATTCAAATGTATAATCTATAAAATGTTCGTTCTATATAATAAAAATGAGTTGCTGTTTCTTTGTAAGAGCATCACTTGAGAACGGCTGGACCAATTTGGCTATTTTTTTATTTAAAATGTTCGTAATAGCTCGAACTAGGTTTTTATATAAGAAAAATTTGAAAAGTTTCCCAAAAAAAGTTTCAAATTTAGAAAAACTAAACAGCCTCTTTTGTATGAACTCAAGACCATAACTCACGAAAACAGCTGTTCTAATAAAATGCTTAATAACACATGTTTGTTTACAATAATTACCATAGCAATTTTACTTATAAGTTTATTATTCTTCAAAACCAACAATAAAGCAAACCAAAACAAAATTCAACTAATGCTTACTATTTTAATTTAATTCAAACATTGGTTGTTATATAATATTATATATAAAACAACTGATTTAAATAAAAAACTGAACATATTTTTAGGTTAGGCCTACAATGAATCTAAACACGTTTATTTACAAACAATTGGGCTAATTTAAAATCAGATTTCTTACAATAGTTCACAACTATCAGTTTTCTTAGATTAGGTAAAAGCAAACAATATAGCGAAGCATTGCCGGGTCCACTAGTTTAGTATGAAAATAATCGAAATTTAAATACAAAACGTAATATGATAATGGTTTTTAATAATTTTGGTCAATAATTTAACTGACTTTTTGGTATTAGGTAAAGATAAAATCATATAGGATGGCGCGTAGGGCGGGTAGTGCGAGTGAGACAGAGTACCTATCCCACCACACTTCCCCTCCTAAGTTTAGGCGGAGCATTGTACAGTCAACCCTAGTTATGTCGGCTTACAGTATTTATTTTATGTTATCGAGACATTTTAAATAAAACATGTACTAAACACGCTTAAAATACGATTTAAATTAAAGGATATTTTATAACTTATAAAGTAGTTTATTATAAATTTACTATAGATATAAGTAAATAGAAAAATAGTATATATTTACATTACATTAAATAATTTACTGTCCAACTCTTCAAGTAGTTTCTTATGAATTTAGTATAGATATAAAAAAAACAATATATTTACATTACATTAAATTATTAACTGTCCCGCTCTTCAATTCAGTTAATTATTATTAATTAACTGTAGATATAAGAAAAAGAAAAAGCAATATGTTTACATTAGGCTATTACCTGATAATATTGGTTGCGCTTATTTGCAAGCGATTTGTGGACAAACCAAACATCTGACGGAAAAATGTTTGTAATAAAATATGTAGATCAACTAATTTTCTACAACTTTGCCGCTGGAAGTTTCTTTCTACCCTAAAAATATAAAAAGTTTACGCTTTACTACTTTTTCATGTCCCGATTAAAAAAATCGAAGTATTTTTTATTGTATAAATTCCGAACATTTACTAAACTGGAAGATATTTATACTGTTAGTTGCAACATATCACGCAGATTACAAATATATAAAATTTGTCCTATTTAAATAATCCTAGTACTGTGCAGAAGCTTGTAATTGAAAGCGCGTCCAATACTAAAAATTGTTCGGCGGCCCTCTAATCGATGGATTTGACACAGACTGTATTTTTCGTACAAAACGACAAAGACTGGTGTTGGAGGGAGAAGGGCATTACTGCTTCTGCGCAAACCACGCGCCATCCTAAATGGTACTACCTATACCTAGTACTTGTTCTCATTGAGTGCAGTCAAGCGTCACTAATTAAGGTCGGGTGGGCGGAAGACCCTTTTCTTGGTTCAGAGTTAGGTTGTCCACAACTATAGCTAAACATTTCAGAATCGTTAGTTACTATAGTCTGTGCGCTCGGCCGTGATACCTGACTTCTCGGAACTCAAACCCCCCTCCCTACCCTACCGGTGGCAAACTAGTGGAGGGGGCGTTGAGTGTCGAGCGGACAGACTATACGTCAGGGCCGGTTTTAGGGCGGGGCAAGCATGGCGGTCGCCCAGGGCGCCAAATTTTGGGGAGCGATTATTTCCAATAGACGCATTATATTTTTAAAGTTACTACATTTCTACTATATTTAATTTTTCGAAAAGATTATTGAACACCTATATAGTTTGTCAATTTGAAATTTATTTCAAACTGTATTAATTTAACTTTCTATAATTTTATTATTTATCTACAAAAGCGCTTCTGTTCTTTAGCACTTTTTACATGTTGCTTTTTTTGAAAGTACACTAAAAAGTAAACCACATTTACTGTTACGATTCTATTCCTATAGTCATGGGAAATACAGACATTTGTTGAATTCAATACGCCGAGTTCCCACGGTTTCGCTCTGCGTTTACCAACTGTCTAGACCGGCAGGCTATGTATAGGTTGAATGCGTGAGTTGTTTTATCCGTTTGATCTAAGTTTGTGATATATATAAGTCAAACTAAACTAACTTGTCGATTGAAAACGAAATAGGTAGTCAGTCAGCTTGATCTGTCCAAAGCTCGTAAAGTGGATTTCATGTAATAATACGTCAGAAAAACTCTTTGATTATAAAAGTTGAATATCACAAGTTCGCGAGAAAAATTTGTAAAAATAAACGGTACCAAATAACTGCCACATACTTTCTCCCAGTTGAAACTTTATACCTTCCCAAGAGTAGCATAGGAGGTGGTTATTTAGAATTGCAAAAGTAGGACATATCATGGAAAATATTAGATGCATGTAACACACATCCATGTTATATTATTAGTACCTGGAGACCGAGCTAATGCTCGATTATAAGCAGGGCTATGATTTCAATAATAAATATTGGATTATTGAGTTTTAAGGTTAGGCCTATAACATTAAACAACTAAATAAATGGTATATACAACATTAGGCTTACCTGTAATAAAAATACAGTTTAAAGGATTAACCACAATCTCAACGCTATGCCTCAGAAATAAGTCAGGCCTAAATTAAAGTATTATTTCAATATCGATTTATTCCTAGGGCCTAGTTCGCTCACGTCAATAACTACTATTATTGCAAATTTCCGTGAACATCGTTTAGGTTAGGCCTATAACATTAAACAACTAAATAAAGGGTATGTTTATTATGTATTCGTTGCCATGGTAACTATAAATAGATACAACATTAGGCTTACCTCTAATAAAATATACAGTTTAAAAGAAAGCAGATGATTATTGTAATGGCATTGAAAACATTAGCATCAGCTGTGCTTTGTATTGTTTAAAATGGACAAATTTCACTTTTTAATTTAATAAAAAGACGTAAAAAACGAATTTTCCCAGACTGGTGACCATTTCCAATCGATTTCTCGTGGCCAAAAGCCTAATATAAAATCAAAAAATCAAAAATCCTTAGACGGAGATTCCAGATACATTTAGCAGACAAACAATTATCTCTCGCTTTAGAAGATAAGATATTATAATATTATTATTAAAACTATTCGATCGATTTCGATCAAATTTGCACCTAATATGTCAATTAGCATTGAAGAAAGTGTTGTTTCTTCAATGCAATTAGGCCTGTATAGATACACGAAAAAAGGTTTAGAAATGTTTTTTAAAACAACCCCTTTTTTGGCCAAAAACCCCCAAAAATCAGTTATTATTATTATTATTATTATTACCTAGACGAGAATTTTCAAAAAGATTCGGTTTTTTGCATATGGTATGGTACATTAAGGACTACAAATAAGCCAACTTTTATCAAAATCGTTCTAGCCGTTTTTGAGAAATTTTAATTTTTCTATTTTTTTGCCATTTGTGGGGTGTAAAACCCCTTAAAAATAAAAAATTTGAAAAAATGAAGAAAAAAACTCCTGGAGATATTCCCGAACTACACCTACGTACCAAATTTCATCAAAATCGGACCGTTACTATGGTCTCCAGCTCAGTTTTTAGGTTCAGACACTTTTTTGGGATCAGGAAGCACCAAAACAAATAATTCCACTAAAAATATTTTTGGGTTTCAGGGAGCACCAAAACAGATAATTCCACTAAAAATTCAAATTCGAAAATTTGGACGAAAACAATACTTTCTCCATATACTACGTATAGGGGGGAGAAAGTAAAAATAAAGTAGGCCTACCTATTTCATTGCATGCAAAAATATTGATTATTTCCTGCAACTATTATCATATACTGTACCTCTTAAATCTCTTAAACAGATAATTATATTATGTTGACCAAGCCGAACCGCCTCACATTTAGGCCTGCTGTCGGTATTTTTAAATTTCTTATTTCTTCGTACTTGGGTTGCTATATTATATCGATGATCCAGATTAATACTGGAATAACTCTAAAAACAAAATTTTCGGAAAATGCAACATTATATTTTAAAAGACTAATTTTAAATGTAAACAATAAATAATGATTTTAAATTTGGTGAACATATAAATCTTTTTTAGTGTTTCAAACTGTAAAATTTTCCATTAAAACATGTATGGTTCCTTTTTTATGACGTACAACATATTTTTAGTTGTTGCACTCTATTACGAGCCAATTGCCTTTTACTGGTAATAATTATTGTAAACTTAATGGTTTATATTAATTTATAAGTAATTAATGTTTTATCTAGTGTTGCATTACAAATAAACGGTACCAGGAACTGGCACATACTTTCTCACAAACATGTTTAAATTATTAAACAAATTTACTGTGACTTCATAATTATTGAAGGTGGGGTAGGAGAGGTGATTTATTAAAGTAGGAGATTAACTAATAAATATTATTATTGTTATCTAGAGCGAAAACTATTCGATCGATCTCGAACAAATTTGCACCAAACACGTCAATTAGGCCTGTATGGATGTACGAAAAAAGATTTTGAACATTTTTGAAAAACAACCCCCTTTACGGCAAAAAAAACCCCAAAATCAGTTATTATTATTATTATTAGCTAAACGAGAGTTTTTAGAAAGATGCGGTTTCTTGCATATGGTGGGGTACATTAAAGGCTACAAATAAGCCAAATTTTATCAAAATCGTTTGAGACGTTTTTTTATAAAAAAATAATAACAAATTTTTTGGGGTTTTTTGCCAAAAAGGGGGTTGTTTATCAAAAAATTTCAAAACCGTTTTTCGTGCATCTATACAGGCCTACTACTTGACATGTCTGGTGCAAATTTGTTTAAAATCGATCGAATAGTTTTCGCTCTAGCTTTGTATACATACAGACATGCAGACAGACATTTTGTAAAACCCACTTTTTTGTACTCAGGGGGTCCCAAAACGGATATTTCCACAAAAATCTCAACATCGATTTTTTTGCGATCACTATAATACTTTCTCTATACTTATAGTATAGTGAGAAAGTAAAAGTATGAAGATTAGTATAAATAATATTTTTAAAGTTCATTTAAAAAATAATTCCTTACAAAACAAAATAAAAATTATAGACACAGTGCTATAAACTATATCTCTTCAATTAATGGCAACTCACTTTGCTCTTATTTCTATAATGTGAGAGGATTAACTATATATTTATATTCACTATAATAACTTGCAACTCATGAATATTTAAACCTATATTGTATTCCAACAATATACTCTAGACCATCAAATTACTGAAAATCAATGAATCTTACTACACATATGATATCCTTACAACGTACGAAGTCTAAACTTAAAAAGTCATGGATTTCTGGATGGAATAAAAGTTTACACGGTATTTTTTAAAGCTTTTGAAGTGAAAACTTTTTAGGCGCACCTTGCGCTCTTTCCGAACAGTAAACGAAACTGAACCCAGCGCTCGGGTCGGTGACGCTGAATCGTGTATACTCGGCTCCAGGCATCATCTACCATGTTAGGGTGTTTTTAAAACTTTACCCTCTAACTTACGGTTAGTCGTAACAAAAAGACGCCAAGAACAAAAAAGTCCATAAGAAATTCGAAAGTTGACCGCCACATTGGAAAATGGCGGCCATTTGCAAATATTTTAACTACATATTTTTTTATTTTTCAAAAAACAAGGTAAGGTTCCCCATTTAAAGATTGCTGTCAGATTTATAGTTTACAAGATACCAATGGTGGCCCATTTAAAAAAGATACCTTTATGTGGATAATTTTATTCGTCCTCTTTTTAGGTAATGGTAATAAGTTATCAACAAAATCCTTTACTGTATGTAAAGTAGCAAAACCATTTATGTGCAAATATAGTTTCAAAAGTGTTAGCTTCTTTTTGAGTATGAACATCCATTGATAGGCTATGGATGGGATTCAAGGACGTTTGAGAGAGATTTTATTACATTTTGGTACATATTGGATCGTGGATGGCTAGTTTGAGCTTACACGATTTTAACATTAGCTTAATAGTATTGTTTAGAAGTTTTAAGTAATTATTTTGAACAAAACATGCATTAAAAATGTATTGGGTTAATTGAAAACCAAGAAATTCAGTACACTGTAAACATTATCTATATAGGATTTAAACAAGGCCGTAGCCAGGAAACGTTTTCGGGGGGGGGGGGGGGGGGGGTCTGGTCATGACCGGAGATTTGAATCCAAATGCTAAAGACGCACATGTGAGCTTGACACTGAACACTATGACAAGCGGCCGTCGCACAGTGCATTGCACGCAAAATAACCCCGTATTGTGAGTATTTTCAATACGCAATGAATTGCGTACTTCGCACGAAAACCCCCCGTATTGGGAGAATTTTCAATACACAGAGCATTGCGCGCTTCGCACGCCAACCCCCGTATTGGGAGTATTTTCAATACACAATGCATTGCGTGCTTCGCACTCCAATCCCCGTATTGGGAGAATTTAAAACACAGTGCATTGCGTGCTTCGCAC
>JAGFPH010000031.1:1578207-1590904 GCA_018207615.1 Philaenus spumarius
GTGTGTATAGGATGCCATTTTCCATATTTTTCATATCCCCCAGTATGTGCCTTCTGTGGTATGCGCTAGTCAAGGTTTACGCCCTAATGGAGGACCCAGTCCGCCCCTGGGCACGTGTGAGCCGCAAGCTTCAAGGGGGTCCGTTGATTTTGCAAAGTTCGTTCATACGAATTACTTCTACAAGTTCTGCTTGTTTGTTTTAGTAGTGGTCATGTACTTAGTAGGTACATAAAAACTGTTTTTTTCTACAACAAATTTTTGAAATGGATATTTGTTGTTATACATTTCTATTCAGAACAAAATTACGGAACTTTTTAAATCCTTTTGACCCTCCTAAAACACCCGTCCAGAGATAGGGAAATTGGTAGACTTTTTTATACAATGTTTATTATAAAAAGAACCTGTGGGCAAAAGACCTCACCTGGTTGTATTAATTCAAATGAAAATTTTACTTTACCTGTAGGTCTACTATTAGTGTGAACTCCATTGATACAAAACAACGATTTCTGCCCAAGCTAATAAGGCCCAGCAAAGCTAACTTTTACTTAAACAGCCATGTCAATAAACAGGATTTCAGTTAGGCCTATTTGTTAGAAGAAACCCATGTTCACAGAATCAATGTCCTCTGCGTACTGAACAAATGATACTTTAGAGTGAGTTGATTCATTGGTATACGTTGAATACGTACTTTTTTGAAGAACTTCATCAATTTAGTGCAGAAGTGTGTTTCATGAGCAATGAGGGAGGCACAATGGCTGAGGGCCTAAATTGCGCTTGTTTAGTCTGCTAATGTTGAAGTAATCTCCAACACAGGTTGCTTACATTTGAACCTCATTACTCTTCATTAGTACAATTGCATAAAGTAAAGACGATAAGAAGGAAAAAAGATGATTACTAATGGTGAACTTGGGCAGGGCTGCCGAGAGACCATGTTAGCCAAGTCTGAAACTAGGGGCCCGGGGCTTGGGAGGGCCCGGGCTCAAAGATTTATTTTAGAATTGTAGAAAATGAAAAATTAAAGAACAATGAATTGTTCAATAATGTTGGCCCGAATCAGACGTCGGTCCCGGGCTCTCATTTATCTATATATATAAAAGCGAAATACCACTCACTCACTCATCACGATTTCTCAAAAACTACCGAACGGATTGAAATGAAATTTGGTATGTAGCTTCATCTAGGGCCATAGGTGCTCAATAAGAAAGGGTTAGAAAAAATTCGAAATTTTAGGTGGGGTTTGGGGGGATCAAAGTTATTAAATCACGATTTCTTCAAAACTACCGACCGGATTGGAATGAAATTTGGTATGTAGCTTCCTCTAGGGCCCTATGTGTTCACTAAAAAAAGGTTTTAAAAATTTGGAAATTTTAGGGGGGTTTGGGGGTAAAAATGACTAAATCACGATTTCTCCAAAATTACCGAACAGATTGGAATGAAATTTGGTATGTATTTTCCTCTAGGGCCATAGGCGCTCGCTAAGAAAGGGTTTAAAAAAATCCGAAATTTTAGGGGGTGTTTAAGGGATCAAAGTTATTAAATCACGATTTCATCAAAACTACCCAACGGATTGGAATGAAATTTGGTATGTAGCTTCCTCTAGGGCCATAGGTGCTCACTAAGAAAGGGTATGAAAAATTTCGAAATTTTAGGAGGGGTTTGGGTTAGGATCAAAGTTACTAAAATTATAATTTCAGATCTTTTATTATTATGACAATAGTGTTTTTATTATTTAAGATCTATATATATAAAATCCAAATACCACTCACTTAAAAAGACTGAAAATACCAACCATCACGGGCAACGCCGTACGGGTCAGCTAGTTATTTATATTTAGCCATGCAAAATGTACGAAATCAAAACTCCTGCTGAAACGCTATGTGTGTAGTATTAGAACGTTGCCGCAGTGCGAAGTGCGGTGAGAGGTATGAGTCAGCGTGCCATAAGCCTGTACATTGTGGGAATTGAAGCTAGGTCGGCCATCTTGTGTGAGGATAGAAACGTCGAGCAGGCCTAGAGAGGAGTGAAATTTTCAGCGCGCCCTATTTATTTACACCTTGGTGTCAATAGCAAAAAATGCTCTAAAATCTTTTAAATTTGACAAACTTACAGTTTAATAGTGTGGGACGCTAATGGTGTGTTCACAATTTGAAAATAAAAGTGGTTTGGCACTTTAAAAATCGAATAAGTCCAAACTTTTTTATACTTTTTAGTTCGTGACATGGAAAAGTTGCATTGCGAGACAAATTTTAGTTTTTAGGGCAGGTGCGTCATGTAAGCGTGAGAAATGTAGCTGAAAAGCTACATGTTACGAAAAGTATTTTTTGAAAAAAATTGCTTTTGTAGTTTCTATCATACGAGCTTCTTTTCGCGGGTAATGTGGCAACATGTAAGGGCCGGCGGCGGCCGTGACTTGTGAGTATTTGACTCCGCCATATTGTGTGAGTATTTGGCTCTAAAACTGGCTTCACTCTTGCGTTCGACTTGTCCAGTCTATTTAATTCTGTGGTCGATGGTATGAGTCACGGACGCGTCATCTCATCCCACCCCCCTAGCACGCCAAGTCCCTTATCAGTGTGGGAACACTTTTGTTGTTTACTTCTTTTCCCCTTTCTTCCTTTTAGTCAGTCGATCAGCTGTCTGTGCGCTTGTGGATTGCGTTTGCGCTATGCTTCTTTTTGTGTTATTCTTATTGTTTTGTTCGTTTCTCAATAATTAACTTTACATTTGAGTTGCGTTTCGTTTTATTCAGTGTTAGTAAGTGATAAAGTAATCGGATATATTACTGTAATAACATTTTGCCTAAGTTCCTAAAACTATGTACTTAAATACATTGATTGAAAAATACTTGCGTTAATTTTTTATATTAAAAGTTTATTTTATTTTATTTTTAAAGCAGAAAAATTGTTATTACTTTCAAAGCAGATGGCAGTCAATGAAATCGAAAAATTTAACCCAATGTCTTTTTTACCGTGTTTCAATTTTCTGACCTTATTCTTATATTAGCCTATGCTATGAGTAAACAGACTTAGGCCTACTCTAATCTTGAAGAAAATAACATTATTACCATTATACTAATTAATAACTGTAACTGCTCAACTATACAGGGTGTTTCCAAATAAACGCTACAAACTTCAGGGAATTGTTCATAGAGTCAAAAGAAACATAAATCATCATATAACCGGGGGTCTATCTCGTTTCGTTTAACGCCCGTCTGTCTGTATGTGTTTTTGATTAAATAATTTATATCTTTTACACCTGATAAGGTATCAAGTTCAAACTCGGTGCCTGTAATAAGACTAATAAGAACTATTTGCAGACAAAATTTTAACTTTCTACTTCATACCATTTAAAAATGGCGGCTATTTGAAAATGTCAAACCTAAATTACTCTAAAACCGTACATTTTAACGAAAAATGTCAAGACACCTTTTTTGTAGCCCTTTTGATTCCCTATCGGATGGTATAACTGTCAAAACAATCGGATGAAGGATAACAGTTAAGTTATGTGTAATAATTGTTGTTTGTTCAACTCGGCATCCTATACAAACACAGTAAGTACTACAATATTGTATGGACATTTTTGTTGTCATTACCTTTTATAGTAAATTTACGCCCATTTTCTTGGTAAAGTTATTGTTTTTTCCAACTGTTTCTCCTATATAAGGTCCTTTTGGATGACTATCAGGGGTTCCAGTTCATAACTTGAATGATTATATCAACTTAATAAGTTGTATAAAAAAACCCACTGAATCAAAACTAAATACAATAAAAATAGGCTTACTATTTACATTGGTCAGTTTTTTTTAAATAAAGGTAAGAGAGAAAGTGACTGGTAATATCTGTAATTTGAACCTTTGATTTAACATAAATCTTTGTTTACACGTATGGTTCATATTTGGCATTTTAATATTTCGTTTTTATTAAGGATAAGCGAGTGTTTTTTTGTTTTTGGCACATTAAGTCCAATATAAAAACCACTGTCTAATGTCAGTTTTAAGTTGTCACTTCTGTCGGCAGTCCCCAGATTTTTTTCAAGAAATAAGTTTTTGTTTCCTCGATGTTACTTTATTCTTTGAAATATCGGAAATTACATATTATTACGTTTTTAATGATTCTTATTTGTCATAACAAATAATAATATAAAATAACTAAAGAGAGGTTATGTACTGGTGTAATATCTTTCGACCGATATGGCGGCCATTTTCTTTTAATATGTAGGTCTGATGTAATTGTAGATGGTCTTGGATAGACTGGTAAACTTTTTTTTATGTTAATCTACATACTTTAAGGTACTTATAAAAATAAAATCAGCCGTATTGCAAATTACTGGTAGTTGTAACCTATACCGACCGACTGGGCTATAAGCGATGTCATCTTCAAAAAGTAGTAGACAAAATACTTTTTCATGAACTTTAAGTTATAACTATAAAAATTGTCTAAAGAGTAAAAAAATATGATTAAGAAACAAAATTTAATTATTTAAATAATTTTGTCTCGCCCAATACATTCTTCAAAATAAAAATAGTTGGAGTTTTCTGCTTAAGTAATTTTAGTGTGTACATAGTATAGTAATCCTTGTTTGATTTCTGTACTACAGGTGCTATGATTGACTGGATGGGGGAGTGATGCCTAATGGTTTGGTGGCACCAAGGCCTTCTACTGGCCATATGGCTATATACATTGTACCATTTAACAACAGCTGGGTTTTCTTGCCTAAGTAATCCTTGCATTCATGGCATCTGTATGGATGACCTTAACAGGTAAAGAGTATAAAGTCAACCTATCCTTTGAATTTGTCTTTGACATACTAATTTATATTATCCTGTTTATGTCTTTATTTTGATTTTAACTACAAACAATTCCAAGTTCACCGAGCAGTACAGGTCTTACGGGAGATAAGTCATGCTACTACCATTACTGGGAACATCACGTTAATTGTCATGCGGGTTGCGTCAACTGTCCGAGCGTTGTGTGGAGTTGTTTTTTGGACGGTTAGTATCACTTAAACTTCCGTTTGGATAACATGGCTTATGGGCGCTCCGTACTGCACGGTGAACGTGAAATCGAGTGTAGGCAGTTATCTTTCTTATGTGTGGTCATGGTTCAATATACTTACACTTTTGGTTTATATTTTTTGTTTAGTTTTAATATAAATCATATGTTGTTTATTAATTTACAATGTTTTACTTTTCAGCTCGTACACATGTTACTGCATAGATGGCTACACGGGAGTTCATTGTCAAACCAATTGGGATGAATGTTGGTCTTCGCCCTGTCTCAGTGGTGGCGTCTGTCATGATGGCATCGCTTCTTTCAACTGTTCCTGTCCAGATGGGTTCCTGGGTAAGTCAGGATACCTTGTACTAGTTTATTATGACAACCGAGGGAATTATCACAAGATTCTATTATCTATTATTAGTTTTAAAAGAAATCAATGTTTTTAGGGAGTTTTGAAGACAGTAAATCCCAATATTGTACCACTGACAAAACCAATTGTATTTTAATAATATTTTAATTACTTCTTATTCATCGAAAAATGATATAATTTAGGTAGGTACGTTTACTACAAATAAAATTATATTTTTGATAATTGATCTGACTTTAAATAGGCTTACTGGTAAAAGTCTGTTTATTTTATGTATTTGAAATTATATTTCATTTCTAGTACCGTACTTATTTCACAGATTCAATGTTTAATGGATTTTTGTATGCCCTAATGATCATTGTTAGCTATTAGCAGGAAATTCTTTTTCCATACAGCTACCAGTGGACAAAGCTAAACAAGTTATAAAATTTTTAACAGCCTAACTCGGCATTCAATATTCTTAGATAGTACCACCCATTTTGTGTGAAAAAACTGCTCCAAGCTTGTAAATAATTTATCATTATACCGTAAAAAAGAAAAATAGATTAATAATTTGTAATTTCATTTGATTAAAAAAAAAAGGAATTATTTTTCATTTTATCAACCATAGACTTGTTGGACATCCTGTTTCTTATTTTTACTAAAATAATTCATTTGTCAGTGTGATTTATTTTGTTGTCTCATAGGTGATGTTTGTGAGCAAAATGTGGATGAATGCGAGTCCAATCCATGTTTCAACAATGGCACCTGCTTTGATGCTGCCAATGGATACACTTGTCAATGTCTACCTGGATATTCTGGTATTGTCTAACACAGGCATTAGTACTCATATAATATATTCATTGGTAACATATTTAGATAAAATAAAACCTGAACACAAAATCTCACAACAAATACGTTTACTAACTTCAAACGTGTTTCAATGACAATGTCACCATCTTCAGTGATGCACGAGCTACAGTAATCAAACTATAACTAACCTAACAGTGTGACAACGCACCGTATAAATACAAAACGTGGCCTAAACAAAAGGGGCGTACCCTACAGGGGGCGTGTCATAAACCTTTGCTAAGGCGTTACACCGCCTATCGTTATTCAAATAGTTTGACAGTAACAATATAACAAATAAAATTACTAAACTAATATTAATATTTAACAAAACATAGTATTTATTACATTAATAAAAGATGTAATTCCGTAAAGGACCTAATTCATTATTCACAATTATGTTACGATATTTGTTAAAGTTTCCCAAGCGTCCAATGTTTTGGGTTTAGTTACATTTTAACAGTTTAGAATTTTCTATTTTAAAATGATGATTTTCACTAAACAATGCTTAGCCATAGCAAATTTATCAGGCCTATTATATTTTAAATGAGAAAAGTGTTCTTTAACTCATATCTTCATACTTCTTTGGTTTGACCTATGTAATTTTAGGACACATTTCGCAGTTAATACAATAAATTCCGGATTTGTCACGTTCTTGATCTTTATCTTTAGGATTACCCAGCATCTTACCAAGATTATTATCAGCAGACAATGCTACATTTAATTTTGCATATTTCGCTAACGATTTTCTAACAACATTACATAATGGTGGGGCAAACGTTGCTTTAACCCATCGTTGTTGGGGTTTGTTGCTCACAAGAGTGCACCTGGATTACTTGATTTTCTTGAAATTCATTTTTCTTACTATGTTTTCTATTTATTCTTTGGAATACCCATTAAAAATCGCAGCACCATACATATAGTTTAGTTCTTTCTCATAGTTATCTTTGGATAACAGCAAGTTAACTAATCTGTGAGCCATAGAATTAAAAGCGGCTCTTTTACGCGCTGGAGAAGGTTGTGAACCCTCCTAACACTCATGGCTCGCCTAATACTCATAGCATGGTATAACGTACGAGTATTTTTTAACATTAACAAATAATATTGGAAAGATAGTAATAACTAATTGTCCATTTATTTGCTTTCAATTATTTTGCCTTAAAACTAAAATTCTAAATTTTACCGCCCTTTGCGAGAGCACAGATTAGCACGTTCCTAAATACGGTCCTGACAATATCATATCCAGGGCAAATAAATAATTTTAGACTGAACTGAAAGTTGGACAATATAAATTTGTTTGAATACGTTGCTCTTATTATTTCTGGTCTGATCTGATAATTCACAATTAAATGGCTTCTTTTAAATTTTACGAGTACGGTATTTGTATATGAACATTAAAACATACAATAAATTAATAATTATAATATATTTTTAGGATTATTCTGTGAGATAGACATTGCAGTGTGCAACAGTTCTGCAGAAATGCGGTGCCAAAACGGAGGAATTTGCATGGAAGGGCCAGGAATCAGTTTCTCTTGTCTATGTAATCCAGGTAATTATTTGTATTTCAGTTTAAGTAAAACTTTTAAATAGAACTTTGAATATTTAAAAAAAAGTAAGAAAGGATAATTATGTCCATCTCTGTGATTTTTTAAAATTTAAGTAGTTTACTTACTTTACATAGATTGAGGATTGATGCATTTCGGAACTCGCTCCATCTTTAGATTATCACTCTGTTGAGGTCGTTAATACATTAAAATAAATTACAGTACAACATACAACATAACACATATATCGCTCACAATAACACAAGCAATACCACCGCCTGTGCACACCATCAAATACTTTTAACTACTGAGGACACGCGGGATCTCCAACTTGCTGTACCGCTTAGTGTTTGCATTTTATATCTATCTCCCTAGCTTGTATCTATCATACAAAAAATTGGATTTAAAGTTCAATTGATCATTCAACAAATATTCTGGACTTTTTAACTTCACTTTATACATTTGGTATTCCTCAAGCGGGTCCATTTGTTTCCTCTTCCTGCATATATGTACTGGTTGGAAGCTAGTTTCAAAATTAGAATACGAGTGGCATAGTTAGACCTGGCATAAGTTACTCTGTTACCTGGAAGATGTTCTTTATACCGTTATTTAAAATGCCTCCCTGTCTGCCCTACATAAAAACACTCACATTCATCACAGTTAGTCCTATACATCACTGACTTTTGTTCCAACGGTGTTATTTTTTTGGGTTCAATAATGTTCTTAATGTTGTTGGAAGTGCAGAGCGACATGGTTACATCTATCTTCCTCAGCGTGTTGGTTAGGATGTTAGATATAATGTTATGCAAGAAAGAGGTACATTGTTACTTTATCAAGACCATTAATAAGTAACTGCACATGATACACTATTTAAAAAAAGTATCACAGTACGTGTCGGAATGTTGGGCCCAACCAGTATTTGAATTGACTCTGTTTTTAAAATAATGTATCGTGTGCAGTTATTATTAATTTATTATTGTGTTTGTGTTAATGTACTGTGATTGAGTGGTTTTGTTAACAATTGACAAAGGATTATTCGGCTACAAAGCTTGAAAATGGCTGAATTGTTGAAACGGCCGTTGTACTACACCAGTAAAATTGAATATTGTAAGACGGTATTTATTTAGTATTCATTTATTTATTAAATCAATATTCGGAATGGTGACAACCAAACGTTTTGAGTAACAGTGTGCACTTACTCATATAAAATTTATATATTTGAAATGTTAATTTCTCAACAGTAAAACCAATTTAATTTAATTTAAAATTCCATGTAACAAATTATTTTATTTACAGGCCTAATTAAACTGTAGGTGATTAACTAAAGCTCCAGCCGAACTCCATCAGTGATAAAGTGTCTTAAATTATTTTGTAGCAGTTTTATAAAACTATATATATCACAAAAGTGTAAAGATAATTGTTTCTACTTTGTTTAAAAGGTTGGACTGGGAAGCTATGCCAAACACAAATAGATGAGTGTGCAACATCACCATGTAAAAACGGCGCTGCTTGTGTGGACCTACATGCAGACTACAAATGTGCTTGTCTCTTTGGTAAAACTTTATGTTTGTCGTGGTGGTAGTAGTACAAGAACAATATTAAGTTTTAATTATTTTACTTACCGTTTTCAATATGTTTTGCCTTGTAACTATTTAAGATCTTCTAGACTTATTTAGAAACAATAATATAATGCATTTGAGTGAAAGTTAAGTTTTCTTTCATTAATGAATTATTGTCAAGTAATAGAATTGCTTCCGAAGGTTTACATTAGCCTCAGCAGTAGCCAAGCCTTACAGGTCATGACTCAATGCTTCATTAAATTTAATATTTAACAATTTTGAATGGATGTTTGAATTTTTTTGGTGATAGAAAACCAAAAGAAAACCAGCAATGTACTTGAAAACGGCTAACTAGCTGAAACGTCCGAGGTTATGTGGCAAAATAATATATTGAAGGCGGTGAGTCATATAAGGTTCCGTCAGTGACATCTTTTCGTTAATTTATTTGACGCGTTTCAGTATATCTATCCCATCATCAGAATCTCTCGTAGAATGGAGATAGTCAAAACATTAAGTGAAAACACACAAACAGATAAAACAACAACACAGTTAATAGGTGTACACCTTATGAATACCGGATAAGGTATTTAAAGTAGAAAACAAAAACAATGAACAGCAATTAGTAAATGACCAATTGAACTTCTACTCGAACACCCTATAGGACGTAATGAGAATGACACTAAATTTCAACCATTCCTTTACAGTAAGATAGATGATCTCCAGGAGGCAGGTAGTGCTGGACATGAGATATGGTATTAATACACAAGAATGGTATACGGATGACTCTAAAATGGCCAGCGGAGTTGGTGTAGGAGTTTATGGTCCTAGGTGTTTATCTAGGGCTATGAGATCCTTACCATCGATCTTTCAAGCGAAGGTTGATGCGATTGATCTCTGCGCCCGTGAAATCCTCAAAAGAGGAATTAAGGGAGCTAGGATTGACATCCTATCTGATAGCCAAGGTACCTTGAAGGCACTTGAATCATTCACCTTTGAATCAAGGTTAGTTTGGGACTGTTTTAAAGCAGTGAATGACATGGCTAGACTCAATGAAGTTACTCTTAAATGGATGCCTGGCCATGTAGGTATTGAGGGCAATGTGGCAGCGGACCGACTTGCTAGAATACGAGTTAAAAAGCACTCCATTGGCCCGGATCCTTTCTGTGGGAGGCCTAAAAGCCCCTTAGAAATGTTGTTGAAGTCTGGACGGAGAAGACTTGGTCTTCACATTGGAACGATGCTCCTGGGCTTAAGCTTGCTAAAGTGTTCATTTGCCTCTCTAAGTAAAAAGCTCAAAAACTTTTATTGATGGGCAGAAACAATCTTAGACGGACTGTGGGAATTCTTCCTGGTCATTGCCCGGCTAAGTACCACCTCAAAAAAATGGGGCTGGTCTCGGAAGACTCCTGTTGTTTCTGCTCCCTTGGGATTCAATCAGCTCAACACCTGCTGTGCGAGGCTCTCCCGCAGAGGATATTTACAGCACTTGGAAGTACAGTAAGACCTCGATAATCTGGCAGGCTCAGGGATCCGGTGATGCCGGATTATCGAGGTCTTCCTTTAAAATGGTTTAGATAGGGAATAAACTATAAATAAAAAATAAACACACATGTATGGTATATGAACACGTAAATTACACGTTGAAACTACGTAACATTAACTGCGTAGAGAAATTGCCGCTAACTAATGGATTTTAAAAGCCTAAAACAAAATAATTTTGTACATAAAATATTTACAATTTAAGCTCTCTGAGCGCTGGATTGTAACAAATATAAAAAAGGTTCCGTATACTATCGTGCGAGTTATAATAATTATTATAACAATTATTGCGATCATAGCCCCCAGGCTTCAAGATGATGAAATATTTTTCCTATAATAACTTGATTTGTTTTTTATAAGACATATCTAACCTTTACAATAATTTTGAGCATATATGAAGCGGAGTAATTATGTGTTTTATGTTGTTTCAATGTTTTTTTTGCCGAAACATGAATATAAACAGGAACAGCGTTCGGTAAGGGCGTAGTAGAGAACAGACAAGTTGCGGCGTAGTGATACGCGATTGTTTGATGCTCGAGATGTTTGAACAATCGAGACAATCGACTAAAACATCACGCAATCGCGTATCACTAGTTGGGTGTATTACTAGGAGAAGTAGACATAAGTCATAAGTGATTTTAAGTTTTACAGAATAAAGACTTTTTATATAGAAACTCGATTTTTTAAATTTTTACCCTAAAAGTCACTGAAAAGTCACTGATTTTTATTTCTGGAAACTAGTAGATACCCTGAAAGCGGATTTAAATCGAACAACTATTTACAAGAAATTCAATGTATCTTTTTTCAAAGACTTCAATTTGTTCAAATAATCTTTATTAAGTGGAATACGTTTAACAAAATACTGTCAGCAGCGAAAGTGTTAAACGGTCCCTTTAGCGTTTTTAAAGGACGACGAGAGCACATTGTTTTGAATCGGTTTGATTTTTAATAGAAATTTTGATTGTAATGTTTGTTTTGGACAAGTTAATTGAGCAGTAGATATTTACACTTTTTTTAACGGATGCGGAGCCAACAGACAGTGTAGACCGGGCTTAAATCACTCAATAATTACAAAAACTGCTATTTTTAATGAGTGCAAATTTTCAAGATGATGGATGCCGAACTATCGGGTCTGCCAGATTATAGAGTGCCGGATTATCGAGGTCTTACTGTACTTTTGTTAGCCCGAAAGAGGTCCGTGGTGTTGATTCCAAAACCCTTATCGGTAGGAGGGATCTGGGATGATCATTAAAAGGGAAAGTATACCACAATAGACCATTTGAGTCGCAGTGGTGAGGAGGCATTGTACCCCTTTATCCCTAATTTAAAAAAAAAACCCTATAGGACACAGTGATAAGAATCCAGGAAGCCCGCAGAAAATAATAGTTCCAAGTGTGCACAGATAACGGGCATGCTGTCAACATCCGGTATCAATAAGGTATACAACCTATTAACTCTGTTTTAAATGTGTTTGTGTGTTTTTACTTAATGTTTGACAATCTCCATTCTACGAGAGATTCTGATGATAGGATAGCCATCCCGAAACGTGTCAAATAAATTAACGAAAAGAGGTCACTGATGGAACAATATAAGGTACTTTACTATTATATTACAATTTAGATACCTGGTTAGCAGAAAAATTAATTTATTATATATAATTAAGATTATATAAATATTTAGAACGGTGACAACCAAAGGTCTCAGTTGAATCTATAACTCTACATTTGTACATCATTTATAATTAAGTTTCAAATACAAGTAAGTATTAAGGACTAGGTTAAGTGTAATAAACGGTACCAGGAACTGGCACATACTTTCTCACAAACATATTTAAATTATTAAACAGATTCACGGTGACTT
>JAGFPH010000031.1:1591304-1610888 GCA_018207615.1 Philaenus spumarius
ATTATTAAACAGATTCACGGTGACTTGTAGGGTGGGGTAGGAGAGGTGATTTTGTATTAAAGTTGTTTTCCCATAAAAATCCATAAAATAACGGAAAAACCAACTTTTCTCAAAAACGGCTCGAACGATTTTGATTAAAATTTTACAGTTTATAGTACTATAGGTCCCTAATAAACTATAAAATTTTAATCAAAATCGTTACAGCCGTTTTTGAGAAAAGTTGTTTTTTTGTGTGTTATTTTAAGGGTTTTTATGGGAAAATTACCCTTAAAAATAAAAAATTCACAAAAATGGAGAAAAAACGCCTGGAGATACCGTGGATTAGTACCTCCATACTAAATTTCATCAAAATCGTACGACTGGTTTAGGCTCTAGGTCTGATAACATCCACACAGACACACAGACACACAGACACACACACAGACATCACTCCAAAAACCACTTTTTTAGGTTCAGGGGGACCCAAAATGGATATTTCCACCAAAAACTCAAACTCGAAAATTTTGACGAATACAATACTTTCTCCATATACTATGGTATAGGGGGAGAAAGTAATAAAAATTTAACTCTTTTATTAATTACAAAATTTTGATGAAATTTTAAATACAAGTAGATCTAAAGTAAATGAAAGGAGTTGGTGTAAATATAACTTTTTTATTTTAACCAAAATGATATACACACATTTAAAACATGATTTAACAGATAGTCTATAAATAAATATTGAGCTTGATTTGTATGAGGATAATTTGGTCAAATAAATCTGAAACTCAGAATGTCAGAGATAATAAGTTTATTAACTCAAACACACGTTTCAGCAACAATATTGTTAAAGTTTGATTATTTTAGCTCGTGCATCACTGAAGATGACGACTTTCTCATTGAAACACGTTTGAGTTAATAAACATATTAGTTGTGGGATTGTGTGTTCAAGCTTTATTTTATCATGATAATAGTCTGTTTACAAACTTTTCAAACAATAAAAGTAGGTAGGTAGTAATCAAGATCAAATCAGAAATGTAAAACCAAGTTACGTAACCTTTCTGATACGTTATGTTATTGCCCTATCTGTGGAGGACCTTTATGTTTTCCGGGAATACACTGCTCTTTGTGGAACTAAAAAAAAACCTATGTTTCAATTAAGAAATATTAACCAAAGAGCAGGGGTTTTAGCGTGATCAATGGCGGTTGCTCCTAGGGGAGGTTTACCTCTGCCTCTTATGTAAATTGTTCTTGCATGTTTCGAAACAAGGCCATAAACCTGTGTAATGATTTTTTCTCTGATTGTTGTTGCTTTAGTTGTTTATTTTGTCAAATTGGTCCTGATTTAGTTGCTTATTTGTTTAATAGAAAATAGTGTTATTTCATTATTGTAGTTGCTTGATGTTGCATGAATATATTTGAAAAACATAAATGTAATTATATTATATCATCTTGTACCAATTGCATTATATTACCTTCTATGTGTTAAAATTGATTATTGTAATATCATGGCAAAAAATATTAAATTTTAATTTAAAAAAATCATTACTGCTATAAAAAAAAGTGTAATTTAAGTCGTGCAGAAATATTTTTGTATTAGGTATAAGTGTATAATATTGTTTATAGTAAAATTAGCTTATACAGGGGGGCACAGGGAAACAGGAAAATTTGAAGTAGATGTTGGCGTCCTGCAAATGTACAATAATAGGGGAGAAGGCGCCAAACTACCGACATTTAGTTGCAATGGAGCAGTAGAGCCGTGCGGAGCAGTGGAGCGGAGCGGAGTGTGTGTTACCAACATGGTGACAGTGTGACAGCTGCATAAATAGTGCTTTGCACCACTATGATAACCCTTCACTATGTGAAGTTCTTTCTTTCAATCAAAACATGAGTTCATAACTTTGAAGATACTGGTTTGGCTTTGGAAAAAGCCTAGTGGGCGTTTATTGTCTATGTGTTCAAACGAAAACCTTGAGGATGTGAAAACATCGGGTGTAAGGGTCCTCATCGTTCGGTGCAAAAAATTGACTTCTCATTGGGGTTCGGATGTCAGAGCATGCAAAGAAAATTCCATAACCTTCAATTTGGTCCTTATAAGCTTCAGATTTTTCAACTTTATTGAAAATCTTTGGATATCAGATGAAGCCCATTTTCACCTTAGTGGATACATGACTAAGCAGAACAAGCCTTATTGGGCACAAATATCTGTTATATAGTGCTAAAGTTACTGTATGGTGTGCAGTGTGTCAATGCCATGGGATAACAGGCCCTTACTTCTTCAAATATGAAGAATGCATGCTGTGTGTGTCGTTTCAATGTGTTATGTCAACATGCTAGTGTTATGTCCATTCTCTTCCATCAGCTGTCATTTCAATTCAATGACTTGTATGATACAGCCCTCGGTTATCAAGATAGAACAGATCAATAACCACCATACAAACTAGGCTGCTTTATTTAGTTTAGTTCAGTGTATCATAGACGATAAGATGGTGTACACCAACCGGCTCAATCAGTATCGCACTGAAAATTATGTGTTGTGTACTTTGTGTTTTTAATGTGTTTGTGTTTGTGTGTGTGTATATGACGACCTGAACAGTGATGAATATATTTTATACTTGATAATAAGACTTCGGTCTTGAAATGCGTCGTAAGTAGGACAACTCAAGAAGTCACAAGACGGACTATTGTAATTTCCTGTATTTATTTCACAATAACATAGCTTGGGTGCCTTGCCAGACAAATCTGAACTCTGTTTTAAATCTTTAACTCTGTGTTAACAGTATATAGTATTTACTGTAGTATTTATTGTAAAAAGTACTTACACACTGCTTTCAGTGTGTAACTACTTTTTTAGGGGATGTATGAAGAGAGTTGTGTACCAAACACACCAACAAACCTTGTCCAACTAAAGACTCAGATTGAAGAAATATCAGTGCCGTGCTGGACCCCTGTAGCATGTTTACAGAGAACTAATGACTATTTTAAGATATCTAGTTAATGGTTACATCTTACACATTTAAACTTTACATAGATTTGAGGAGTAGTAGTAAAAAACTTTAAAAGTGCTTATACAAATAATATATTTAAAATAATATGTTTATAAGTAATATAAACAAACCTAACCAGATATGAACAACATAAAAATACAATAAACAAATAGTTATATAATTTCATGTTTTTGTTAATGGTAACTTCTATTTGCACAATAATAGCATATCTGAATAATTGTGTTTGTATGCCTACAATAAATACTATAATATAGTAGTATGTATTATATATTATACTATTAACACAGAGTTAAAGATTTATAGAGTAAACAGCAGATTATAACTACAATGAAACCTCTTACAGGTTAAAACTAATGCAAACATAACAAAAATGATATAAAAACAACACACAATAAAAGATTCATTTTGTTTTAGAATCCAAGTCACGTTTGTTTAATTAAACAATAATTTACCTCATTTGGCTCCGCCACGTGACTTCCTTGCTTCAGTTTTCCTGACGCGTTTCAGAGCTTGTGCCCCATCTTCAGAGAATCACTCTGAGACAAAGGAATAATTAAAAGACAAAGGAAATCCACATTAATTAAACCTAAAGAAAAGAGGTATTATATGGCAAGTGATTACGGAAACGTTTTACCCAAGATCTTGTCGAAAAATTTAAAAAAACTTAATATCACGATGTCATTTCGAACTAATAATAATATCAAAAAACTTCTATATCAGAAACGGGAATCGCCTTTAGAACATAAAACTGGTGTTTATAAAATAAAGTGTGACGATTGCACTAAATTCTATATAGGGCAGACAGGACGTACGTTTCATCAAAGATTTAAAGAACATCTGCCGAAAAAGAACATTAATGGCATTAGGTCAAACTACGCACGCCACCTGGTAGACGAAAACCATTCGTACACTGATTTCAATACAAATATGGAACCGTTACATATCTGCAGTAAAGGCAAATATTTGGATGCCATCGAAGAATATGAGATCTATAAAGCCTTTAAAGGTAATAAGGACTTACTATTGAATGACCAATTATGCTTTTCTTCGAACTTAATATACGGCAATCAGAATTCATGATAACAATCTTGAATAAACAATTTATGTAGACCCATTGCTAAGTATTAGGCATGAAACGTCAGTCGTCCTTGGACTGTGTAACGGTACCCACCGTGTTGTAACTTTGTGTTGTGTGTTTGTGTTGTGTAACTTTTATATTTTAATGTGTTGACGATCTCGAGAGAGTAATTCTCTGAGGATGGGGCACAAGCTTTGAAACGCGTCAGGAAAACTGAAGCAAGGAAGTCATGTGGCGGAGCCAAATGAGGTAAATTATTGTTTAATTACACAATAAAAGAAACATAAAAGAAAAATTCTTGTTTTTTCTGTGTTGGTATTTACAAATATATGTATCTACATTAGTTTATATTCAAATCAAATTCTAAATGGTTTAAATGCCTACATTTATAAAAATACTCCCCTCAAATTTTGAATAGAATAGATTTAATAAATAAAGCCTAGTTGTAAAAGAAATTCTTTCAATCGTGGGCGAGTACTGGTGCTGGACTGGAACTGTACACAGCATAATATACGCCCTTCCCTCTCCTTGACTTAAACAAATCGTGTGCTCTCGATTCCACCAGTAAATGTTCGTTGTCGCTATTGAGGCTAGTTTGGTTGTTGGAGCCGGTCGAAAGTAATTTTGAAGGGTTCCACAATCGACACACTCAAGGGTTACATTTACACATCCTCTTCATATGTTTTGTGAAAACTTAAACTTCGTCCGATTTATTTTCATTTTTCATTAATTCATATTAAATTTAATTTCTTTGAGCTTAGAGGGATGCGAGGGGGCGCTCAGGAGTGCTGTACAGAATCATCAGAAACGACTTATACATTCAGTATGTGTACGGTGCTAAGGGTGGAAATATCGGCCCCAATGTCAGGGTTCAAGATATCGGATCACTAAGGTTCAGGTTATAAAAACAGACACTAAACCAATTCATATACTTTACAATTCTTATCCTTTATCTTGGAGTGGTTCATTGGTAGAATGACACTATTCTTTTTACAATTGACAAGCAAACTACAATACCTAACTAATTTTATAATACTAATAAATTTGACAATGCTACCCCAAGACGAAACACCCAGAACAGCTATATTTATGTAATATTATTTCTGACTCGAACAAGCTTCTACTTTAATTGCACTAAAACACAAATACTTTAAAGATATTGGACAATCTATCTGCCTACTTCTCTACCAATGCTCCCTCAGTACATTCCGTCTGGAATTCCCGTGGCACCCTCCCTCAGAATATCCAATCAAAGATTGAATCCCGATCAACAGAGCCTCCGCCGTCTTACAGAATGCTGACTCTGTATCCAACAGAGCCTTCAGCTGTCCCCCAAAACACTGGCCCTGTATCTAGGACAGTAAGATGCTTTTATAATTTATCAGATTGTCCAGCGTGTCTCTTTAAGTGTGCTTTGCTCAAGTCAGCTATTTCAAAACATTTGGCAGTATTACCCAATGTTACCCTCCCTACTTTCCGTGTCATCGTCTTGGGCTAGTAAATACTAAAATATTCTTTATTTTAATATTTGTCTATATTTAGTTCTTACTCCTACCCTACTAACGTAATTTAAAAAACGTGATGCCAGATGAAATTTCTACTCTTGTAGAACACATTTTCAGGATCAAATAAAGTTTTGTAAATTTTCTTAATTTTTTCTAATAATTTCAAATTTTACCGTTGCTCTGCCCCACCTTGTAGCACGGAACACAAACCTGAAGAATTTGTCTTTTATTATAAAAATCTTTTTATCCGTATTCTTAATAGTTGTCAACAAATGTTCTGAAAATTGTTTAGGCTATACTGGCAAAGACTGTGATCTCGAGCTGTCTCTCTGTACGTCTAACCCTTGTAGAAATAATGCCTTGTGCCTTCTGGAAGATGATCAAAATATTTGTTACTGTGTACCTGATTACCACGGGGATCTCTGTCAGTTCCAGTATGATGAATGCCAATTGGGACCAGGGTAAGGCTTTCACGATAGTAAACCTGTTTTATCAATAATTTTTTACATTTAAAATACTTAAGTTCTCATAGATTAACAAACAATTGGTTATTCAAAAAAGATAATTGCATAATTAATAATTCACAAAATCACATCTTATAAGTTTATATACACATTTAGTTATATTTTGTTATATAATAATTAATATATTTTATGGAGTATGCAGGGGTTTACCGGTGCCGGAACGCACCGGAACACCGTTCTGGTACTGCTTATTAATTTTTTGTATGTTTTGTTTTAACGTTGCACTGGACCATCCACTCCCTCAATCACACTCATTCAACTCTCGGTTCAGAATTTTACATCCGCCAATCACCAATCAAAAAACCCCAAGATACAGTGCATTGCGACTATGCGAGCCAACTACAGTAAAGTCTCTCAGATTGTCCCTCAGCTCGGAATCGAAATGGGACAACTTGGAAGCACCAGACCCCTTTATCCAGCCTTGCGGCACGCCTTTGATGTTCGGCGAGCGCTGTGAATGACTACAAATAAGAAACCGATGATTCAGAATCGAGGAGGCCAAAAAGTTTAAAAATCAGCCCCACAGTTCAAAAAGTTTGAAACTGACAGTGCCCTAAGTATCAAGTTAAATGTTTGTGCAATTACATGGCCCAACATTAAATAATTTCAATCCAGAGCCATATGTAAAAACGTGGCTTAAAAAACACCAAACGGATGATGACACCAGAACAAGACAAGTGCAATCTACTACTGCTGATGAATTTAACCCTTTTGCTAAGTATTTGTAATTTTATGAACTTGAACATATTTTAATGTCTAATAATTATTATTTTAAGAAAGACAACCATTAAGTTTGTTATACATTTCCATCAATAAATAAGTTTATGAGTGTATGCTTGTTTCGTTATCATTCTATCACCCTTTTAAGTAAGTTCTTTTATAAAAAATTTTGAGACAAAAACTTATCCTGGTTTTCTATAACTGTAACACGATTTTTCTATAAATGTTGAAGAGTGGATCTCACTCGCAAGACCTATCATTGAGCAATGCTGATTGTCGAGTGGTAAAGATAAGATCTTTTTCACCTCGTGTTTGGACCTCGTTTTATTTAGCGCTGCATAAAAGTAATACTATTTAAGTGAATAATAACAATTGAAATGTAACTTTCTTAATTTTTCATTTACATAAGTAAAATTTGATAAAGGCTATTGACTAAATAAGAGACATTTCGCCAAGTTTTTGCTTAAAATAATATGTGTCTCTAAAATGTTCTATGTGCTACATAGGCCTACATGTACAAAAATATTTATATATATGTATGTACTTTTCTTATAAAAGTAAACATATTATCTGCACCCTTAAACTCACCAAAGATGTGTAAAGTCGGTGTTTTAAGTGAAAACTTCAAAATTTTTCCTGAGTAGTACCCTCAGACCTCCCTTTCCATCACTTCCAGCAGCGTTCCGGTACTGCAAAAATTACACCTGGGTATGTCAATCATCTTAAGATATTTCATTTCAACAGAAGAAGTTATTCAAAGTCCAAACAAACAGTGATCCAATTTTGTCTAGAGGAAGTTCTAGCAAAACTTATATCGTAGGAAGTTATGATATTGCATTCAAACAAATTATTACTAAAATAAATTAATTGTTCCAGAGAACCACGTGATTCAATTAAATTTTTATCAATAAACTATGTTAAATAAAAAGATTTCCTAATTCCACTGATGTATCAATAATTTTGACTTCAGGGTTCCTAGCCCTTTAAAGATGGTGTTAGTTTGTCATTATTAATTTTACTATAGGTTTGAGTTTGTAACAATCAGTAATTAAGCTTATTGTATTTGTTCAACAGCTGTCATACCTTAAGTTCAACCTAGAAAGCATTTTTATTTTGATGTCGAGGTAATAAAATATTTTTTTACAGTATTTAGTCAGAACCTAGAAATATAGCTTTTGAATTATTTCAATATGCTACAAATACACAATCTCCAATACGCAATCTCAGTTTAAATAAATTCTTCATATTTAGCTACATTTTATCTGTTTATTCTATTTAATTACTAATCCATAACATAACAACTGACATGCATTGATGTTGTGTTTTTATTTATAACCCTTTATAACATTTTATTTAAACATACTATTGATAGAATTGTTTTTCATTTTAGATGTAAAAACGGAGGAACTTGCATCGATGGAGTTGATGGTTACACGTGTTCTTGTCCTCCAGAGTTGACAGGAGAGTATTGCGAGTGCCTGATCATTGCAGACAACCAACTAGATTGTTTTTATGTCCGTCCAACCTTACTGACCTCAACAGAGCTTCCGTACATAACATATTCAACACACCCTGTTTCAGAACTTGAAGAAACTACTTTACATTTTGTGCCAAACTCAACTATAGAAGTCACCGAGGACACAGCATTAACAGGACTATTTACTGAAGACAGAACAACTGAAATCTCAAGCCTTACACCTCTCCTAACAGAAAATGCAACTAAATATTCTTCTTTTACCGAGATTTTGTTAAACTTTACTACAGAAGTAGGACCTACAACAACAATAGAAGAAAAAGACGTTTTTTCATCACAAACAACTGCTTTTGTAAATGATACAAACACACAAACGGATGCAGTACCATTATCAGAAACAACAATTACAGACATTTATAGTAGTAAACAAACAACAATCAGTTTTGACAATGAAACTATTTCTTTCACAAAGTCAACCAATATGGAATCCAGCACTGAGCTGAGTACTGTATATTATTTGACGGAGAAATCATTTGGTCTAAGTACAATATTGCCAACAGAAATCAGTACGGTATCTGTTGAAGAACTAACGACAAGCAGCAAAACTGGAATAGTTACAGTGACACAAGACATTTTAACTGATTATTCATCAATGTTTAGTGAAACGGAAATGCCAACAACTTTAATTACCGGTTCTGAGACATTTCCAGTTTCGTTAGAGTCGAGCACTGCAAGTGGTCTAGGTGTAGCAACAAGGCCATCAATTACTACCTTGATTCCTGATGTATCAATATCTGTGCCACCTACGTTGTTTGACTGTTCAGTCACTCCATGTTTTAATGGTGGAACTTGTCACTTTACAAAAGACGGAAAACAAGTAAGTAAAATTATCAGAATAAGATATTATAGATCTACTAATTTGATTCCTCAGGGTTCGGTGCTCTCCGGCCCATTTTTTAAAATAAATGTTAACACTTTATGTAATGGTGCGTTTAAGGGTGAGATGGTTGCATTTGCAGATGACAAGGCTTTATTTTACAAAGCGGACACTGAGGAACAATTGCGAACTTACATACAAAGTGATATCTGTGCAATGCGTGGTGGTTTACAAGAAATTACATGGTAATGAGCCTGAAATCTAAATATATTGTTTTTAGTATTACCAAAAATACATGATTCTCTGTTCCACTAAAGTACCATGAGATAAACTGCAATTTTAATTTATGCCCATGTCCCCCGATTGAACAAGTTCAAGACATTCAGTATTTGGGACAGTTTGCCGATTCCAAGCTTACTTGGGAGAAACACACCACCAATCTAACAAATAAATTAATAAAATATATCATGATATTTTATATGCTCAGATACGTGTTTAACGTGAAAGTATTGAAAATGATCTATTTTGCACTGGTTAGTTCTAAGTTAGAATATGGTCTCGCAATTTGGGAAGGGACTTACGTTACAACATTAAAACCAATAATTACGCTGCAGAAGAATTTTGTTCGTATCTTATCGCACAAACCCAAAACCAAACACAGTGCACCTCTTCGAAAAAAAACTGAATATATTACCTTTTAAAAACCTGTTTATAAATTATGGCACTCTGTAGGGCCAAGAACTTTGACATTCCTGAATAGATCAAATGTTTTTGTACCTAAACCAAATTTCACTATTTATATGAAATCTTAAGCATATCACCTACATTTTTTTGTATGCCAGAAAGAATTAAATCATATTCGAACAGACATTAGTTCTCCAGTTTGCTGCATAATATTTTGCTCGAACTTGAAGATGTACATTCTTATTTTAATGTAATATCTTGAATGTTATACGCTTTGGTGTTATATCCTTCCAAATATGTATGCTAAGTCTGAGTGCCTATGAATAGTGCATATCTACATTATCTATGATAAACATATTATGAAATAGTTGTACAGTAAGACCTGATAATCCGGCACGATCGGGGATCCGGTGATGCCGGATTATCAAGGTCTTCCTTTAAAATGGTTTAAACACGGAATAAAGTATAAATAAACTCACATGTACTATATGTACATATATATTATTATTATTATTGAGTTGTTACAAAACAAAAACATTACAATACATAAAATAAAAACTGAACTAAAAATTATGTTTCTTAAAAAATGTAAATTACACGTTGAAACTATGTAAAAATAACAGCGTAGAGAGATTGCTGCTAACTGATGGGCCTCAGGTAGGGACGGCTCCACTCCCCTTTGTTGTTGGCTTCCATTAGTCATTAGGTGTGGGTTTGCTATTTTTACTCCAGCCTGTCACAAATTTTTCGAATCTTTTTCACTTCCAAACCGTGCAAAGCGGTTTTAAATCGAACAACTATTTACAAGAAATTCAATGTATGTTTTTCCAAAGACTTCAATTAGTTCAAATAATCTTCATTAAGTGGAATACGTTCAACAAAATACTTTCAGCAACGAAAGTGTTAAACGGTCCGTTTAACCGGGAACGTTTTTAAAGGACGATGAGAGCACATTGTTTTGAATCGGTTAGATTTTTAGGGGAAATGTTGATTGAAATGTTTGTTTTGGACAATTTTACTGAGCAGTAGTTTTTTACACACTGTTTTTGACGGATGCGGATTCAACAGACAGTGTAGACCGGGCCTAAATCACTCAATAATTACAAAAATTGCCATTTTTAATGAGTGCAAATTTTCAAGATGATGGATGCCGAACTATCGGGTCTGCCGTAATATCGAGTGCCGGATTATCAAGATCTTACTGTATTAACAAAAAAAAATTGTTAGCTTTTATGAAAGTTTTATAATTTATATGTGTTGCGTATATTTATGTAAGTCAATTTAAGTTATAAATATGTATGAGTTGTTTATAAAAATACTAGAAGTCAAATTTTTGTGTGTAGATTTAAATGTAAATAATTGTGTGTATATTTATTGGGAACTCGGTCGGCGACGGATAACTCAACATTATCTTTGGATTTTGTTTTATGTATGTATATACATTGATTTAAAACCACCCACACAATCAATGGGGTTTTATTACCTCTGGGTTTCCTTTATTGTTTCTGTACTTTTTTGTGAGCAGGTCAGTTTTGTTTAGTTTTAAAAATACGTTTATTTGTAAGAATTAATTTATAATTTTGTAAATCAGAAGCAATAAAAAACAATCAATTAATTAGTAGAATTAAAGAAGAGTATAGGAATAGTAGAAATTAGACTTTATAAATAATATTAGAAAAAAGGATTTTTAGAACAAAATGTTCTAAAAATGGATTATTTGAATAACATTTAGTAATTATTTTGCATATAGGGTAGTTCTGTATCGAAGATTGCCTTAAACATGTCCATTAGTGATTAATACTTGATTTATTTTCTCCATATTATTTAATGACAAGTTGTTTTTCAACTTTGTTAAGTGAAATGTCATAAAACTGATTGCTTTACAGTGTAGCTGCAAGCCAGGTTGGTCTGGAGATCGTTGTGAAGAACACACCGGGATCAGAGACGCTGCTTTCACAGGACATTCGTACCTCAGTCATCGTTTAGCAAATACATCAGGGACAGTTATAGGAATATCCGTAAGAACTCTTGCTCCCTCAGGACTCCTACTCTATGCACAAACAGCTCCGCACATATATATGACAGTCTATCTCCAGGAAGGATTACTAAAGTTTTTGTTCTCTTGTGGCATTCAAACAATGTTGTTCAGTGAATTGCACGAGAGAGTCAATACAGCGTATAGGATCAACATAATTGCCACGTAATTATTATTTAGATTTACAAATATCAAATTTTAAATATTTCAATAATTTTTCAAAACTTTCATACCATAACAATGTTGTTCAGTCAATTACACAATCACATAATCAATAAAGTACCTGGGCGACCGAGCATCGCTCAGTATCTTTTTTTTTTTTAATTGTTTTTTATAAAAATGTAGTATGTAAATACGAATCACATACTGAATAAATATGAATATTTTAGTTTAACATTTTATTAGAACATAATATCTGCTATATTATAGTAATTTTTTACAGTTGATCTATTACTACGTAGGTATATATTTGAGTACACTCAGTTTTATCATGACTAAATCGGATCTTAACCAAATACTTCTTTCTGTACTAAATTGCGGGTGTGTCGAGGATTATCATTTGGAAGACGTACTTTTAACGTAGTTGGTCGCTTAAATCTGGAAAATGCTACATATAACATGCCATACATGAAAACTGAAGATTTTAAGTCAACGCCGACAAATTTGAATATTTTTCCTTGAGATTTATGTACTGCCATGGCAAACAAATAATAATTAGATAATTTATATTACCTTTATAGAATTAAAAGAGCTAATTAAAGATTTTTTGCAGATATAATACCTAGCGCATTCGAATCCTGACGTCCAAAAACCTCTATAGATACATGTAGGTTATGTAACCTATCCAACGAATAGGCCATATTTGATATTGTTTATGTATTTTAGAAATTACAAGTAATACCGTAATTATAATCATAAGATAATTTATATTACCCTTATAGAAATTCAAAGAATGCAGAAACTGGTGAAAAGGTTTTCAGAACGGTTAATAACAGTAAAAAAATTATGTTTTAGTAACGTTTGGCGTTTGAATAAAGAGATGAGTTGAAAATTATACCACCTGATTCATCGTTAATGATTTATGTCTGTTAAATAGTATATAAACATCTGGAGCTAAAATTAACAGATTAACATCTGTTTGTAAAACATCTGGATTGTATCTATAATGTATCTATTCGCATACTTAGTGACTCAAAGGTGGTATATAAAACAAGTTCAGAGTTTACATAGGCGAAAAGAGCTACTTAGCGCATTTTTGCAGAAATAAGACCTAGCACATTCGATTCCTGACGTCAAAAAACCCCTATATGCAAATTTTCATCCAAATCGTTAGAGCCGTTAGCGAGATCACCGAAATAAATTTATAAATATACAAGAATTGCTCGTTTAATAAGATAAGATAACGATGATCACTACAATATAATAGCTACATAAATATTGCTTGATTTTACAATTCTAGATTAAGCAGTTCAATAATTAATGGTGCAAAACTTAAATAGGCCTAACATAACAATGTTAATTTTTAAGATGTGAATACGGTTAGCAGATACAAATTCTACTGTGTAATTTTGTTCAAAATAATTTACTCTGAATTAAAATTTGGTTAAATACAATATCTTTCAGAATCGAGATGGCTTCATCTATAAACAAATCACAACATTGCTTAGCTTCTCTCAGAGTAAACAACACTGTGGTCATGAGTGGTGAGCAGAGAGCACTAGCATTGACCTCAATTAATTGGAGTTTACACTTGCCTACTTTGTATCTAGGAGGTATACCAAGTCATCTACTTCAAAATGTTGATCTACCTATTAAAAGTGGAATTACAGGATGCATGCAAGGCTTACAGGTATACATGTTTATGTAGGTAGGTTTAGGTCAGGCTAACGTATAATTTGGATCCTCTTCAGTAGAAAGTACTGCAAAACCCCAGTTAACCGAATTAAAAGGGGAAGCCGTTTCGGATAACAATTTTTTCGGCTAAGCCATGAACATCTAACACTACAGTTTTGAAAGGTTTTGAAGGTCAAACGAATTCAAAAATCTCTTTGTAGGCTACACTTATGTTCTTTATTTAAGTTAAAATTTAATTTTTATGATTATGGTACATCAATATACTCTATACTGTACTTAATAGTTTGTAGTATATGAATTGCTATTAAAAAAAACTGTGCAATTTTTATTTGTTTCTTGCACCTCCAAGAATGTTTTTTCCCTCCAAACGTTTTCGAGCAGCTAAATCCTGTCATCTTTTCATCAGAAGGACGTCAGCCGGCGTTGATTCACTGAATAAACGTGTGAAAAGAAATGCAGTACAGTAGTTTGTTTATTTCGTGGTTTGATTCTGAGGAGGGAGAAAATAGGCAGCTCGACATCAAAGGAAAGGGGGACTTCTAACATTTTTCTAGTTCTGAGAAAACTGAATTCAAAGTTTGACATTGGTACATTTTTTTTTAAAGCCGCTACTTAATTTCTAATAAATGTTTAAGTTGTAGAAAAAGGTTTTTTTTTTTTAAATTAAGTATTGTATATACAATAGTGCTATTATTTTTGAATTTGTGATTTTTGGATGCATTTCGGGTAGCCCAAAAAATTGGGTGATTTTTGGATGGAAACATTTTTGGATGTTTCTGTTGACCTGAGTTCGGTTAACTGGATTTTTACTGTATAGAGCACTTTGAGTGTGTGTATAACTATCTGTTAATGGGGTATAATTCTCACCACCTATCTAATTTATTTATTGAAAAGGGGTGAATTATGTCAAATTTACTATATTCACTTTTTAACCTTTTCTGTGGCGGGTTTTGAACAACATAGGGTCATTTTACCAAAATGATTATTTACTTGTCCTAAAAATCAAGAAATCAAATGTTAAGTATTTTTTCCTGGTTTTTTTTTAGTGTAATTGGTGTAGTTGGTTTCCTTATATATAATTCTGTAAGCGAAATTTTAGATTCAAAATTGTGGGAATTTGGTAAATCGGAGGATGATGGGAGAGGTATCAAATTAAAGGTATCGATTCCAAGAACGAGGGAAAAATATAAGTTTTTTCTAAAATTAAAAACTAAGGGGTTTTTGAAGTCCCAGGAAAACGAAAATTCCCCATAAGAAATACATGAGAATTTAAAAACGTCTCCTTTGTTTACATTAAAACATTTGGTATTAAATAAATAAATTAAAAACATAAAACAGCTGTTCTGCAGTTTACATTAAACATTTGGAATATAATAAATAAATTAAAAACATAAAACAGCTGTTCTGTAAAATAATATGACCGTTAATGTAAATTATATTTTTAAATAAAATCTGCTACTTATTAACCTATAAAAGATACACTTCGATACACACATAGAAGAGAAACCTTATAAGTGTGATTTTTAGAAGGTTGTATGGCTGTTCTATTAACTTTTCATACATCTATACTAATATTATAAAGAGGTAAAGTTTGTTTTTTTGTTTGTTTGTATGTAGGGGGTAATCTCTGGCACTACTGAACCGATTGAAAAAATATTTTTACAAATAAAAATGTACACTTTCCCTGAGTAACATAGGCTATAATTCATTTCGATAAAAACCTTTTGTTATTTCAATATTTGTAAATTTTGTCGGAAAAAATTCTTAGGTTAGGCTAAGAATGATAAACCAACACATGTATTTACATTTATTACCATAGCAACCAATTGAATAAACTAACAGATAATATTTTTAGCTGTCTGTTCCAATATTTCCATTAACAGCTGATTTCAAAATTTGAAGCAATTTCTTTTGTATTTATAGCTTTTAGATTAGGGTTTTAAACTGTAGACCTGAGCCTTGCTGGTTCTTTTAACCATTATTATAACTGCTGTTATCAAATATAAGAATAATCATATCATTATTTATCATCTTAGTTTTGAGGTTATTATTAATCGTACAACTTTATTATAAATAAAACATAACATTTGTTTTTAGAAGGTTCCACTGGGGGTTGGCGTGCGGAGCACGCAGGGGTCTCCCCTAGTATATATATATATATATACTTAAGTAAAATTATGCAAAACAGCCCCAGCCGGAGACCAGATATCTAGTCATATCCCGTCAGCTTGGAAGCGAGCCAACCACCATTTGCTTTACTTCCGCCCTCCTACCCTCAAACCACAGATATGATTAGATATCTGGTCTCCCTAGCCTAGATTCGAACCCGGCATCTTCTGATCAGGAAGATGCAATTATCCACTAGGCTACGGCTTGATTAAAGAAAACTGACAAATTAACAATGTTTCAGTTACTTTACTATCGATTTAAATATTATGTCTAAAGGAAAAGATAGTTTATCAGCACCATCTAGGAGCAGTTACAACAAGTTTGCTCCGTTCTTATTAAGTGAGTCTGTATGGTTTGTATTCGTGAGACGTTTATAATAGCACAAACGTATATATTCGGGCGTGCCACTGAAAAGGTTAAGAACTGGTATAGTGTATTGTTGGCAACTTATTCACTTGATTTATAACTATCCATGTGCTATTATCATGTATTAATATGATGTCGCCATAAGTTGTGTTTGTAAATGCAAGGTAGAGAATAGTTTGATACCGGTAATATACAAATTTCTAAAAACATTGGCCCTCGATTTAATGACATTTCTGAAATAATTTCTAACAGATTTTACTTATGTCTTTCCTTTGTCCCATTACAGTACTCCTAAAATGAACACTGTAAAACCTTACTTGACATAAAGTAAAGATAGTTTTCAAAGTAACTTCTTATTTATTTGATCAAAATGTAACTTAAAACAGCTTCTAGTAACAGAGATTAGGCTTAGAAATTTTCACACTTGAATAAAACGTATAAGCTTAAAATATTATAGTGAATTTATTTGGCAAATCAATTATAGTTTTTTCTAAAAGCAATTTTATTTGAAGGCTACTTGTTTTGCCGCCCTTAGAAACACCTTCATTCTGACTATGATTCACTTATACAATGTTACACAATATGAAATTTGAATAACACCAAATCCCCCTCACATAGTACGTCAAACATATATGACACCCAAATAACACATCTATAAATTAATTTAAAATATAAAATCTAGAATGTTTATATGTATCCATAAGAATGGGTTTAATTGAAAGTGTATTATGGCCCACAGATAGATAAGAAAGAAAGGCATATTTACGATAAAGCTGTGGAAGGTTTTGAAGTCTCCGAATGTTCTTCCTTAACTTGTTTGTCCAGCCCTTGTCATAGCGCTGCCACCTGTGTAGAATATGGTGAACAATGGAACTGTCTTTGCCCATCAGGGTAAGTTGTAACCTCTGTGATTTAAAAAAAATAACAATAATGGTGGTAAATACATATATTTTAAAGTTAGACTTAATTTAATAACAGTAAGGAGTAAAGGAGAGAACATCCCCATAAAAAGAATGGAGGGAGTGCATTCGTCATTAGGATTTTCAACGAGATGGAGTCCACATGTATTGTAGGCTACACTAACAAACTTTTCATCATTAGTGTAGCAAACGTGTTTGGGAGTTTTACTCGTTTTAAAATGTGATCAGTCAAATACAAAGTCTTACTTATTTATATTCTAATTTAACGTGTGAAATACTTGAACAAATTGTCCCAAAACGGGACGCAATCGTTATAAGAATCATTAATACCGTATTGACTATAGTGAGGATGAAAAAAGAATTGTGGAATTCATGAAAAACTGTGAGCAAAGTTATCATTGAATAAAAAGTGTGTATGTAAGACCTGCCAAAGATGTAGATAACTATATATAATATAAATATAAGGATCTCCAACAAAATACAAAATAAATTTCTTGTAGACCCTAGTTGCGGGATAAAATTTTTATATAAACATCTATGAAAATAATTTAAAAAAATAATATTAGTGGATACTTTTTGCCGCCTTAAAGCTAATACAAAATCTAGGTTGTGTTGATACAGACAGCTGTATAGTAGTGACTGTAGGTCTGTGCCTGATAGTGTCATTAACAATTATTAGATTGCTTTTATACCTTTCAAAATACCAAGAAAATATTTACAGGATTAACTCTAAATAGAATCAAACAATGCTTAAATATCAAAATAGGTATCAAAAGAATTGAATTAAATTTGTACGAAAATTAAAATGTGTTAAAAAATTGATGTTAAACATTAAATGTTTATTTACACTTTATGTAAAACTCTCTCTGAATTTGAAGTGAATTTTGTAAAACTATTGTAATATTTTAAAGGCTGATAAAATAATTTATTGCTTTTACCCAGATACGTTGGAGTGACCTGTGAAACATCTGTGTGTAGGAACAATCCTTGCCAATTTGGAGGTACTTGTACAGAATACCCGGGCAGTGGATTCATCTGTATTTGTCCGTTTGGAAAACATGGTTTGTTCTGTCAAAATGGTAAGTTTCATTCATATTGTAGACGTGTTACTGGCTCTGTTTTAAAAACTTTTAAAGATATTATGTTGAAACTCGGCATACATACAACTTGTTAAAAACAAATTGAAAATATGGTCACAAAGTTTCAAAATTTCATTTTAAATACCAGTATTGTTGAATTTAAATATCATAAAATGTGCGGGTCTTTTTAATAACAATTTATATCATACGATAATTCAAGTCCATATCTAAAACATGAATAACAATACATCAACAGATAAATGCATTTATGAATTTACTGTGTAATTTCAGTAAGTAAAATGATTATCTCCAAATTTAAAAGTTTTGGAATGATTTATCCAAAATAGAAGTGTATTAGGTTTGCTTAGTTTTTATTATTTTTTTTACATAATTAACGTTTCAATTGTTGTTTTAGATAAATATAAACACTTTATTTTTACTATATAAAATGTTTAACTATGAGCCCAAATCAATCCCAGTTTGTCTTATTAAAAATGTAAGTTATATAAGAATATTTCATCGGAATACCAGATTATTAAAGATTGACTGAAGTAAAATATTTTATTTAATAATAATTCATTTTAGGCCATCTGAAAGTAAATAAAATGACCTCTCTGCCTTAATGAAACAAAACACTGAAAATTTCCCAATCAAAAAGCAGTTACACTATAAATAAGATTTAAGGGAACAGCTTGACTATCTTAAATAATGACAAAGTTAAAGACAGAGAGTTGTAACTTACCACCTGTCTCTCCCCATTGAAGAACAAATAGATAGCAGCTGAGTTTGACTATCTTAATTAAAGGCAAAGATTCTTTCAGTTTAATTTATAGTGCTTATAATATCAAAACACATTTCATTGTTAGACCATCTTTTATTTCAAACTAAAATCTTAAATCCAAATATATATCTGATAAAAAAAAGATAGAAAATAAAGTAACTGAGCAGAAACTACTATACAAATAAACACTAATACTGAAAACAAAATTATTTTACTGTACGCATTTTTAAAACAATTATTTTTTTAACGATCTTCCTTCTATTTTTTTAATACTTTTCTAGACTGGGAGATAGGACAACCTCTTTACTCATCCACGGTGCATGGAATGTCATCATTTACTGCATATCCTTTACAAGGAGCACTTCATCATAGTTTTGAGATACGTTTTCGATTCATCGCTTATTCACTGGATCAAGTCGCTCTTATGCTGTTCATTGGTCAAGATCACAAACATGATGCTACATCAGATCATCTTTCTATAAGCTTTATTAAAGGCTTTATTGTCCTTACTTGGAATTTAGGATCAGGTAG
>JAGFPH010000031.1:1610898-1679463 GCA_018207615.1 Philaenus spumarius
ACTTTCGGTATAGTGTGATTTAAGTGAGAGAAGATATCGTTCAAGATGAGCTCAGCAAAGAAACGCAAGTATAATGATGATTACATAAAATATGGGTTTATTTCAATCTTAAAGATAATGTCGAACAACCTCAGTGTGTTATTTGCTATGACGTATTAAGTAATGATGTCATGAGGCCTAATCGTCTTGAAAGACATTTGTCAACAAAACATACTTCTTTAAAAGACAAACCAGAGTTTTTTGCTGCAAAATCTGAAAATTTTAAACACATGAAGTTGGATAGTACTGGATCTACTTCTCAAACATCTGAAAAAGTGCTTGAAGCTTCATATAAGCTATCTCTTCTTATTGCTAAAGAAAAGAAAAGCATATTATTGAAGAGACGCTTGTTAAACCGTTCATGTTAAAGGCAGCTGATATTATTCTTGGAACAGACAGTAGCAAAAATTATCTCAAATACCACTTTCAGACAACACAGTAAAACGTCGCATTGATGATATGGCGGAAGACATACAAAAACAGGTAATTGATGCAATAAAACAATCACCGCTTTTGCTATTCAGCTAGATGAGAGTACAGACATAGCACAATGTTCTCAGTTAATTGTATATGTCCAGTATATGGAAAATTAATGAATGAAAGAAAAGCTACTGTTTTCTACGGAGTTGATGACCACTACAAAAGCTGTTGATGTGCTGAAAGCAGTGTCAGACTTTTTTGACAAATATGAACTCTCGTGGCAAAAACTGATGGGCGTATGTACAGATGGCGCGCCTGCAATGCTTGGTTCTCGCTCAGGCTTTGTACAATTAGTAAGGGGAAAAATGCTGATGTGACTGGGGTTCATTGTTTTATACACTTTCAAGCCTTGGCAGCCAAAACCCTTCCAAGAGAACTCACTGCTGTCTTAAATTTATGTATTAAAGTAGTAAATTACATAAAAAACAGTGTGTTAAATATGTACTGTTTAAAACTCTTTGTGAAGATTTAGGAAGAGATCACAAAACATTGCTATTTTGTACAGAAGTACGGTGGCTCTCCAAAGGAAACATGTTGGCCAGATTATTTGAATTCCGAGAAGAAGTAATCACCTTCTTGGAATATCAGAAGCAAAATTACCTAAGAGTGGACTTCAAAAAACCAAGTACTCAAGTAATGTTGGCTTATTTGTCAGACTTCTTTGACTCGTTGAACACAAATTGAACATGGGTTGTATCAATAAATATAGCACCTTTGTGAGGTTTAAATTACTAAGCAATACCGTGTTTTCTATTTAAAATAAGTTATATTTGTCATTAAACAGCGCTTATTTATAAAATATTCATGTTTGCTCTATCCTACTTACTAACTTGTCAAGTGAATTCAACAAAACAATTCAGAGCTAGTGATGCCGCCCAGTCAAAATGGTAGCCAAGTATATGCCGACGAAAGAGCTGCCACTCTCGGTGAACTTAATCCTCGGCCTGAGGAGGAAATAATACGAGTTGTCTAAGAGTCGGGTGTGGAAACTTGTAGTGGCCTTTCGGGCGCAAAGTATTAAGCTTTTATTAATGTCAGGAGCTTTCTATTCTGTGAAGGTTTATGCAACTTGTTTTTATTAACAGGCCTAATTAATTACTGCGACGAGCTGTTTTAAGATAAATAATATTGAAATGGATTAATTAATTGTATTAGCCGGTTTGGTTTAAAAACACTTATAACCTGTTCTGACAGGTTTGTTTATAAGATTGGATCACAGTCTTGTTATTTATACCTCTTAAATACTACTGATCATAACATTTTAAAATTACTAATTGATAATTTATTATTTCACACATTATTTAATTTTGGGTTGTTTTGTAGGTGTAGTCATACTAATTATTTATTTGTTCTTTATCTGTTTTTAATCAAATTATCATTATGTATTATCACTTAAATTAATATTTCAAGTATATTTACTGACTAATTGTATACCATAAGCTTATTGGTCTTAAAAACAATAAACAAGTTTAATTATTGGTGAAACAATAGTTATTTATTTTATTGGTACATTAAATGGCGTAAAACTCCATTCAGAAAATATGTCAGTAAGAAATATCCCTGGTGCAGTACCACTCATGTCTAAATTCATGTTCATTTTTGCCAGGGCCGAGGAGAATATTTACTCCACAAGCTGTAATGGGAAAGGCTGGGCGAGTTCATCAAGTTAAGCTCGGCCGATTGGGACCTAAAGCATGGCTACAAGTAGATAACTTGGAAAATGTCACCGGTACATCTCCTGGCAAACTCACTGAACTTAATACTAAATCTATTTTATTTATTGGTAAACCTTTTTACTTGAATTTTTGCATGTTTTATAAATACTCATCAAGATAAACATTTTTACTCTTACATATAATTATTAATGTAGTTATATCACGTGAAAATATGTAAAAGTATCGGAGAGTATGAGTTTTCTAAAAGCTGATGGCAAATCAGATGAAGCACAGTGTTATGTCCATAGTGTATAACTACTTTTGTAAATACCAGGTGTCACACAAGTCAGTTTATCAAGAATAACAATTAATTCAAAAATTTATTTAAATTAAATTTACATTGAGCTAAAGTTTTAAACTTACAACACCTGTTAAAAATGCCTCCCATCTACTTCAATCAATTTTTCACAGCAATGTTTTACATTTGAAATCCACTTTTTACATAAGTTATTATTATAAACACTTGAAGTTCGTTATCTTTACAGACTTGGGAAAGTTAACCAAAATGTTTAACTGATTAAAGTTAAAGTTAATGTCTGAAAAAATTAACTGATTAAAGTTAAAACCAAATTAACTGATTAAAGTTAAAAGTTAAAATACTGTACGACATAACTTGAGTGAAATAAGGTTCCCAGTCAAAATAACACTCAACAATATTTTATTTAAAATATAGGTAACATTACAAATCAGTCTGATATAAATAATAATAAAATCACAGTTGGAGTAACATAACAATCATTCAAATTAAAAATATAATGAAAGCAAGAATTACTAAGTCAAAGTTACAAACACAGTCAAATTAGTAATTAAAATACTTATTAAATTTTAGGAGCAACTGCATTTCAAAATGTTTGTCTGACAATTACTATAACAGGACAAAACAACTAACCAACTTATAATGGCGAGTTACGTACGATATTTTTCATTATACTACACCGAAAAAGTAACATACTTTTAATAAGAACATCTTTTTATAAAAAAACCAAAAACAATTAAAACTTGTTTGATTTTGCTGTTGTATTTCTATTGACAAAATCAATCAGCTGTTTACATAAAACTGATACGTGTATTCTTATTTATAAAATCAGCTGGTGCAAGGTAAATTTACGCTGTAGTGCACAGAAAATAAAAACTTACGTGCCTATGAACAGGAATAGTCAGCTAAGTTGTTGATATCAGGGAGTTTGTATGCTCAATGGAACAGCGGCCGCTGTTGAGTCGGCCATGCACCTGGCCGCCACCCGCCGGCCAGTCACTAGCGAGTACACTGAATGAATGAATGGACTTATCCGAACCGCCCTCGGTCAAAATTAACCGATGTTAGTTTCAATCGTTAACCAATATTTTAACGATTAAGAGTTAAAAGTTAATCAGTTTTAAAACTAACAATTAAGTTAAAAAGTTACCCATATTTTTAACGATTAATTTTAGGATTATTTTGTAGCTCAGGAAAAATCACTGCTTGCAACATTGCATGGTGTGATTCTCCTCTAACAGACCCATTGAAAAAGTATGGGCCAACGATGCCACCACTCCATGTATCACCCCACGCAATTACTCCTGGAAGATTTATTTTTTGTTCAATAACTAAGTTTCACGTTACTACAGTAGACACAGTTATGTCGGTTGACACAACCATTAAGTTTAAAGAAAGCTTTATCTGTCCAAAGAACGTCATTTCGATCATTGTGTTCTGCTTCACAGCGTATTACAAACCATTCAGAAAACTCACCATGCCTGTCGAAGTCATCTTCTAATAAACCTTGATGCAGCTGTGCGTGATAAGATTTTAGTTTCAATGATTTCATGTTACAATGTACACTATTGCATGGAATATCAAACTCAGCAGATCTTTTACGGAGAGATTTCTTCGGGCTCTGAAAAACAGATTCGGCAATAGTGTTACGTTGTCTTCGTCTTCACTTGCAGCGATTCTGGGCCTCCCACTTTTTGATCAATCATATACACTTCCAGTCGTCTCAAATCGTTTGTTCAATTTGTAAATGCCTTGCCTTGGTGCTGGAGTTTAAGGAAATCTTTCTACAAGCATCTGAATAACTTCATCACTATTTTTGTTGGTCTTCCACCAACATTGTAAAAGAAAAATGCATCCTTCAGTTGTTAGTTTGCGGTTCATGGCTAGTTTGCAAATATCAAAGCAATGTATTAACAATTAATTAACTTCACAGCTGTTAAATAAACAGCTGGAATAAACAAAGAAAACAATGTTAGCAGTAGTACCAACAAATCATACATAAATCTCTCTAAAAATAACCGCAGCATTGTATAACAAATAAAGTATTCCTCAGTAAACAGATTTTTCGGACACCTGATATAGATCCAAAGGTACTTAAACCTTGTTCATGCCTATCATTCCACTATTGTACAGAAAATTTAACATATTTTGGTTACTTGGACTTTTTGCAAAACGGTCCAATAATAATATGCTAAATTTAAATTATTGAAACATTTGCTTCATTTATACTAAAGTAAATTGAAAAACAATTATCAATGTAAAAAATACACATCAATTAAGAAAGGTATACCTGCATGTCATGTTATATCTGCATTAAATAGTATTTAGCTTGCAATGCTCACAATAACAACTTTATTAATAACAAAGAGTCATAATAAAAAATACATTGTTCTTCACTATGCTCTAATCTACGCGTAAGTACGCTTTAATGTTTTTATTGCAGGGGGACACAAGTCGGTCAACTTTTCAGGATTGCCTCATGATCTTCCTTTACACACAGGTTTCTCTGGTTGTGTATATGGAGTAGAGTTAAAAGCAGGTAGATTCAGCATCAGTGTAGGACAAATTAGGTCAAGAATTATAGGTCGTGGAGTCGGCCAGTGTGGTACGTCACATTGTCATAATACTACTTGCCTTAACGGAGGAGCTTGTCTTGATCACGGAGCTACTTTTACGTAAGTAACATGACAATCGTACAAATTATATATCTTACCCATATTCTTTCTGTTTAATATTAAATTTTAACAGATTCTGTATTGATCTGTTTAACAAGTTAAAAATTTTGTTCCATGGAATGTCTTTTATTAATGTTTAATGCAATGTAAGAAACTTGTGTTTGATTCTGTCTTTGCATTTCTTGTGCTCTTTTTACTATGCATGGTTAAGTAAAGACCTTTAACCCTCCAAGTGCTAACGTTGCATAAGCGATGTATAAAAGTCGTGTTATGGTGTTAACGTTGCATATGCGACTTTTGCGCAACACATTTTGTAAATGTGATAGCGATATCGACACAAACAAACATTCGGCAGAATTGTCAAATCAACTATCTAGTCGTGTAGTACGCGTAGGTAAACGCTCGGAACTCGGATTTTGTTTCATCCACTAGTTGTTATTCATTTTTAGTTTCAGTTTAGATCAGTTTATTTTCATTTGTTTTTGTAAATGTTTATTCATTTTTGAAGTAATTATGACTGAACTTAGCAATTCAAGTGCTATTAGAGGTGCATTTTAAAATAGTGACTTTTAGAGAATTTGAACTGTAAATATTTTTTTCTTCTTTTTTTTCTTGTATATAATGTGTGTGTTATTCCTTTATAACAAATTAAAACCATAAATATTGGGCCAAGACAATCCTTTTATATCTTTAGAGGCTAAAGATAACAAGTTTTTCTTCTTTGTGCGGAAAAGTCATTTTTTATAGGCAAAAAGTTTTCTTTACAGCAAAGTAGTAGTGTTATGTATATTTCCATTCACCATAAAATTGTGCAACTTTTGGCTACATTGGATTTTCTACATTACTTTTGTTTACTTTGAGTGAGTGGTTTTAGAACAAAAATTTATTTTTTATTTTTACTTTGGTCAACAAAAAAAAGTATAAAAATTATAAGGTAAGCCTGTTAAAGCTATTTACTGTAAAGAGCATGTAATTGTGTTTAAAATGATGTATAATAAGTCTTACTTTACTGTTAGTGAGTATTTTATAATGATTTTAGTTAGTAAGCATGCACGGAACCAAAAAAACCCTTAGCACTAAAGAGCAATTAATAGTCAGCACTTGGAGGGTTAAATAAAATCTTTGACAATTTTATTACATTTGAAATTTATTACCTTCAGTGGTCCTTTCACAGACACTATACACTGACTGCAGTTTCAGCCTCACTGGGATATTTTCAAAGTCGGTCACTACGAGTAAAATGAATTACTAAAAATTTCATTTCTAAACCATTCTTCTCAACCAGACATGTGGACACAGTACTACAATAAAAATAATGACATTTGGCTTGTAATATGTGACAAGTGATTAGTATAACAATATAGCTGGCTTGATAATGCTGATCTTGACAGTGAAACATGTAGCCAATAAATACCCACAAACAAACTACTATTGACTCTATGCAAAAAGTACCTATCTTTACACCAAATAATATTAAAACAATTTTAAAAAGTTAGCGTCCTGGACTATAATTTGCTACGCTTGAATAGCTGTCATTGAGTAAAATGTGAAAATTGTATTTACCAGATCTAAAATTAACTTTCCTGATATTAATTTTTTTTTATTAGCTGTTTGTGCCGAGATGGTTGGTTTGGACCTGTTTGTGCATTACGTTTCAACCCATGCGATTCAAATAGACACAACTGTAGTAACGGTTCGACCTGTGTTCCTCTGGAGTCCGGTTATGAATGCGACTGCTCCCTTGGCAGAGCAGGAAAATTTTGTGAAAAAGGTGGGTAATTTTGAATTACCATCAGTAGGCTACACCAAAAATGTTAAAATATTTTTAGAAAATTAAATATCTACATAATTTAGTATGAGTTATATATGGTATAAACTGGTTTCATTACATGATCAAAAGTAGCTTGAAATAATCTGCTAATTATTTACCTCAAAAACTGTAGTTAAAACTAATCCTTTTAAGTATGTATATTTTCAACGTTTAAAGATGAGTTACTTTAAACAAATATTTTGAGAAACCTATTCCTTAACTACACGGAAGCATTCACCCTTTGCAAATTGATACAACTTATAAATTAGTCTTTATTTAACAGTTTTAACCCTTTGAGGAGTAATCACGTCATATGAAATGATTTCATTTGTTCCGTATAGGAGTGGAAGATCTCACATTTTGACATGCTTCCAGAGTAATACATTTTTTTAATCATAATTATTAAATATCGTTTACTATATCCATTTTTAACACATTTACAACTTTAAAATAATTTTTAACACATTTTTATTGCTGTAAAATGATTGAAAAATCGAGTTTGGGTTTTGTAAAAGTAATCACATTATATGACATGATTTTTTTCACAAACTAGGAACAATAAGAAATAAATACTTAGAAAAATTTAGTTATTGATTTATTTAAAAAAATCAGTTATAAAAAACAAGCAGCTCTCAAAGCAGTAAAAAAAGTGAGGAACCCGCGGGACAGAAGAAAGATGCAAAGAAAGCGATGTGGCAGTTTTGTGTACACAATGTCATGCCCGTTCATTTTAGCGCAATAAAGTAGCAACTACTAAGTAGCTACTACAAAGACAATTTTACAGTACATATAGACACTCTAGTGGTGAGATAACCAACTGTTTGAGTCTAATAGAAACTCGTTCTCATGGCAACCAGGAACGTCATATGACGTGATTACTCCTTTGCAGGAGTGCCCATCCCCCCCAAAGCCTATGGCGCTATTCCCCCCCCCCAAACCCTGCCTGTGGATTGCCTCTCCCAAATAAGGTAGACATTTTATGCCATTTTAGCAAAAAAAAAAAAACATAATTACGCATGATTGTTTTTTTTTTCCTCTTAAAAGTGTTATTTTATTCTCTGAACCCTTTGCGCTCGGTTAGCCGGTACTGCTGGCCATACAATATTCTCAGTCAGCTCTGAATAATGTATCGAATTAGACATCTTCACAGCTCGGATGGCCAGCCTGACTGGCCGCTTACGATATTGTTGTCAGCTCTGCCGCTAATTTGACCTGCAGCGTCAACAGCTCTGAATTATTTTTCACTACAATCTGAAATGTTGTTAGTGGGTATTTATTTCTTGTTTAACAAAATCGTGGGCTTTTAGTAAGTCTTTTATTTTGCCATACAATAAAGTAGATATATTATATTGTTATTGGTGAGTTTTTGGTTTAGCTGTAAATATATAGTTATAATATATTTTAATGAATAAAATAAACCATTGGGTCCATTGTATACAACTTATCGAAACATTTTTAGGTAATTTAAAATAAAATAAAATTAAGAAATTGTTAAAAAAAAAACACTTAAAACATATAATAAACTAATTAACTTTTGATGTATTAAATTACTTCAAACTTTAAAAACACTAGCCTAGACCACCGCAACGTAAAACTAAACTGCTGGTAAGGTTATAACGCAATGAATATTCCTACGTTTTGATACAACACACACCAGAAAAAAACGGGAATTAATTAGATTAAGATTTGGACTCTAGATTTCAGCACAATCCAGACAAAATAAAACTACTAAAAATAAGAATTAATGCAGATCATTTGTGTGGCCAGTCCTGCTGGCCATCCGGGTGTTCGAGTGACTTTACCTTGTCCAGTACTGCTGGCCATCCGAGCTGAGAGGAACGTAACTTGCAAAAACAATTCAGACTTGATAAAGAAATGGTTGTGGCCAGCACTACTGGCCATCTGAACCCAGAGGATTTTTATTAAAAATCCTACCAGAGTGCAAAGGGTTAAAACAACGCATTAGGTAACTTAAAGTTTACAGTTAAATCCAATAACTAGTTAAAAGTTTTTCATAAAAATATGTTTATGGAAAAAAGGAGGCTCTACGTAATTTATAAAATAATACAAATACACAAATTCAGTAAGATTTATTAACAAAAACAACACATTACTACTTTTGAAAGTAGCAGAAGACATCATAAACACATTACTACTTTTGAAAGTAGCAGAAGACATCATAATCCTTAATTTGTTTGAAATCGATCGAATAGTTTTCGCTCTAGCTTTGTATACATACAGACAGACATTTTGTAAAAACCACTTTTTTGGACTCAAGGGTCAAAAAATGAATATAGACCAACAATGTTCAAAACAATGTAGGACAAAACTACACAATATGTAAAACAAATAAATAATAATACACCAAACAGATTTTTCTTCCGAAAATACAAAAGCAATATATGTAAAATGGACAACCAAACAAATGAAGAAAGTGATTTCCATCCAAAAAGAAACAAGCAATACATAAGTCAATAAAACTGTTTTGTATTAAAAAATAGTTTTAAAAAAGTGAATAGTAATACTACGTTCAATGGATTTTTTAATGATTTGAACAGAAGTCTTTTTCTTTGATTAGATGACAAGACAAACTTGTTCACTCACTTCCGCTCTTTAAAATTTATGAATTTGTTATCGTTTTAAAGCTAACTAAACGTAGTTTATAACGATGTAGCCTAAATTTGATATTGAAGTTAGAAAAATAGTCAACCCTTAACCCTATTTGAATTTAGACGAATATTTCTAATAATATGCAAATTATTTCTAATAATAATTTCTTCTACACTATATTTATGTGTAGTGGGAAAGTTTTTTTTACTATTTATTTCACGTCATTTTCGAAATCACCAATCTAAAGAGCATAAAATGAAGATAATTCGGTATAATAAATTTCATATTTGTATCGTTAAACTCATACTTGTTGGAAAGCACGTTTCATACAGAAACCAAAAATATACACTTTGTAAGACATTTGTTGATGATTTATGCGCAAACGCAGTTTGGACGAAAGGCTGCATTTTTAATTCGAGCCGTGACGTCATCTGATGAAATGCGCTGAACCCGTCCAAAACTCGTCTTTCTGAGTAGCACCCCTTATCTACTTACACCGTTTTACACCATGGTTTTGGGACTGTTGTGAGGGGGAGGGCAGTTGTTTGCAGAATGACATTGGCAGACTCTCAATGCTGTAAATGTCTATAATATGTTTATACTTTGTTTACACCACACGCGGCACTCTCTATCGGCTCGTCTCTACACTGCACTACAAGCAGTAGTAGTCGAATCCTGGCTGTCAATAGTACGGCACTTTCACACGAATAATTGGAGATTTTTAACACATAGAAACAACAGATTATCTCCTAATTTCTTGAGGGGAATCGTCAAATCTTCATATTTTATATTGATTTTAATCAGGAACATATAAAAATTCCCCCCCAAACTGTGAAAAACACCCCAAAAATTGATTCCCCGTCTAAAATTCTGATGGCGCAACTTGGATCACGTAGGAAAAAACGTAGGATCACGTCGTATGACAGCGTAAAATAAGCTACCACTCAAAGGGTTAAAAATAAAAGACCAAATATTTTTACTTACTTATTAGGTACCGGTATTCAATTTTATTATTTAGATAACAAAAAAGAAATTAAGAATCCCAAATACAACAAGTTTAAAATAAAATATATTTTAACATCTGAATACTTTACTATCTAAATAAAAAAGGGAAATACTCTTTTACACTATTTATACTAATGTTTAACTATATACATCAGTAGATTTATAGGTGTTCCATCTATTAACTTGGAGAAATAGTAAGAGTAAAGTGACTTGATTATAATTATTTAGATGTGTGTTGTGTAATCAACAGTGCCCTTATTGAATATTTGAAGTAAAAATATTTCATGTAAAATGTATACCTTATTAAAACAAGTTTTTAACTCAAAATTCTTTTTTGTAAATGCTGTTTACTAATATGCAATAATGTATTACTAATTGTTTATGAAACTAATGTACGAGGACAAACAATAGGTTAATATATTAACATATATTATTTACTGTATTAATTTAAAACAAGTTACGAAGTTACTAAATACATCTTCAAACAGTAGAAGAATTAGAAAAATGTTAGCCTTATTGTGAAAAATTTTTAGCTTGAAATTTTTCGTTTGAAGTTAGTTTTATTTTGATCACTGATGTTACTATTGTAATTGTTCTTTTTAGAAGAGCCACTATCGGATGTCAACTTCTCAGGCCATCGATCTTATTTATCCTTGCCCCCCGCAGAGATACATCTTCACCAGACATGCATTGACTTTGAATTACGACCAGAGAGAGACAGAGGGTTAATAATGTTTACAGAGCAGCCTCAAACTCTATCGTTTCTATCTTTGTCATTAGTCGGAGGAATTCTTGAACTTCGTTTACAAACACTAGGTGAGGCACTATAAGGAAAGCACTAAAGATGTAATTTGCAATAGCAATTTATATGTTAATGTTTGGTAATAGATATGCTTCAATTCTATTGATATATAGGAGGCAGGCGAAGAAATGGTGAAGTCTTGATAGTTAGAAGTGGGCAACTACTTTCACTAGCATCATGGCATCGTGTGCGTGCAGGCCGTTACGGTAGACGGATCTATCTCTGGGTAGATGGAACAGTAAATTCAGGTACACTGTTACAAGGAGAAGTTCTTATACCCACGGATACGCCTCTGTACTTAGGTAAGAATAAAGTATTGGTTACTTGTCATGTGGCGGCGCTTGACCTTTCGCATGCAGACAGTTTTCTATTAACTGAAGCATTTCAAGCCTCTAATTCGGTAAATCAGACTAAGCCTCCCCACCATTATATGTAGTGCTATCCCTCTAAGGGTTGCCACAAGACAAATAAACTACATTACTTATATACAAAAAAGTGATACCGTTGTCACAATACTTTAATTATATTTATTCCACAAGGAGGAGTACCTGATTTATCGGTTTTACCGAATGGAGCTGTCGCAAGCCTGCCTGTACCATTTCATGGATGTATGCGAAGATTATCTATAAACTGGAGGGAAATCTTACTAAATGAAGATAACGTTTTGTCTGCTCGCAATGTCGCTGACTGCGATGGTACTGCTTGTGGTGGAGATGTATGTTTACATAATGGTACTTGTTGGTTGGACACAAGATTGAAACCTCATTGCACTTGTACAAACGTAAGTCATTCGTTGTTTTTTTTAAATAACAGTACGATAAATCAAACCTGTTTAGGATTATACAATTAAGGTAAAGAAACAATAATATGAACTGTATTATGTAACCACAATGATAATATATATGTAAACTGATATCTTTACAGGAGTATATTGGAGATAGATGTGAAAACCTAGTGTCTTGCGTGGAGATACTTTGTGAAAATGGTGGCCACTGTGTAAAGGAAGTTGCCAAGAGGCCAGAATGCCGTTGCCCTACTGGATGGGATGGACCATTTTGCACAGTTGGTTAGCAATAGTATAATATACTGTTTTATTAAAAATTATTGCATAGATGTGCGATGACAAATTGCAACAACAAATTGCAGTAACACACATTAGAAATTTTACAAAATAACAAAAATAGCATCAAGAATAATGTATTTATTATATGTTCTTGGAAAGTTTAGAAATTACATAAAATAATTTTTTTTTTTTTTATGGAAACAGCTGATATAATACATCAGTAGTTTCAAAAATATATTTTATACTATATATTATTTACTATTAGTTACTTTAAAAAGAAAGTTAAAAATATAATTTATTGTAACAAATTTAGTAAGGCCTAGCTATATAATTATGTTCTGCTGAACAGAAAGAGACAATAAGAACACTTAACAAATATATAGACCAGATAAATATAAGAACAATTTAGGGAAAGTGTAAGTTGTAAGGATAAAATAGATAAGATGCAAAAAAAGTGACATATAAATAAACTGACATGCAATATTTGTACTGCAGCTTATGTAGGTCAAAAAGGGAGTAGGTTTAAATGCAGGTTTTGGGAAAACGAAAGAAGTTTGCGACTAGGCCATAGTCAGCGGTTTACTGGTGCCGAAGCGGCGTTCCGGTTCTGTTTTGTATTAATTTTTTTTACGTTTTGTTTTAACGCTGCACTGGACTATCCACTTCCTCAATCACACTCATTCAACACTCGGTTCAGAATTTTACGTCCGCCAATCGAAAAACCTGAAGATATCCCTACGCTACATTGTGTTGCGACTTTGCGAACCAACTACAGTAATGTCTCCTACATTGTCCCTCAGCTCAGAATCAAAATGGGACAACTTGGAAGCACCAGACACCCTTTTGACAGCCTCGCGGCACGCCTTTGACGTTCGGCGAGGGCTGCGAACAACTACAAATAAGAGATTGATGTTTCAGTGTAGAGGTGGCCGAAAAGTTTAAAAACCAGCGAGGCTTAAACTTTTATATTAACTTTTTCGGCATGTAAAAGTTTATAACATATTTATGAGATTATTGTAATCAAAATAAGACCAAACATGATATAATTTGGACCACATTTAGTGATTAATACTTATCGAATAACTCATTTAATTTCACGATTAATTAATTAAAAATAAATATCCCAAATGAGAGCACAACACGGAATACATACAAACAATGGCTGTACACTGACAAAAGCCGCCGTCGCAAATACAAGGTCGAAGGCCCCCCCAAAAGAGGAAAATATTTAAATGTAGGTACCTGAACACCGGCCGCAAGGCGATTTACCAGATTCCCCGGTATGCTACTTCTCGCAATCTGTCAAAAACTAAAAATGTTCCGTGTCGCTTTGACGTTGACATTGTGATGTTGTTTGGTTTTGTGACTTTTGAGTGTTGTTAGAATAATTCTCTAACAAGCGTTGTGTTATGATAAGCTTGCTTGTGTTTAATTCTTTTTGTATAAGAAAAGTAATTTCTTGACATACATGTGTATAAATGTGTTTAGGTTTACAGTCTTTTACCGAGGATTTAAATTTCTGATAAAGGCTATTGACTAAAAAGAGACATTTTGCCAACTTTTTGCTTAAAATAGTATGTGTCTCTAAAATTTGCTATATGCTATATACAAGTATAAAAATAGTTACATATACAAGTGTACTTTTCTTATAAAAGTAGGCATATTATCCTTAAACTCACCAAAGATACGTAAAATAGGGGTTTTAGAAGTGAACATTTCCGGCCCCCCTTTCCGTCACTTCCGGTCAGTTCCGTCAGCGTTCCTGTACTGGAAAAATTACAAGTAAACCCTTGGCCACAGTGACTAAAAAATAATTTTGTGTCAGATTTCTACAATAATATTAATTTTAGCATTCTCCATTTCAATGAAAAAAGTAAGAAATTAAAATCATTGAAAAGGTAAGAGATAAAAACATTATTTTGTAAAAACTCTAGCCTTGTACTAAATGATCAGGTAGCATTGTTGTTTAGTCCAACTAGCCTCTATTGATACATTGTCCATCCTATGACCATAGTCTCCCACCCCCTTTCCTTTTACCTTTGTTGTCCAAATAACTGTCCTCTGTTATAATATTTACATATATCTCTGTGTTCTATATTTTCCTTTGATTTTGTTAAGCTGCCTTCTAAATGCCATCACTGGCAAAACCATACATTTTCAAATTATATCAGTACCGTATTAACAAGCTTTGGGGCCCTGAAGCAAGATAAGCAACAGTCACCCTCTTACTCTTTAGTTTGCCTTCCATTTGTTATCTCATGTTGATGTGCATGCACTCAAGTGACCAAAAATGGGTATTGATTTATTGATATTGACTTTAATTTTTGGGAGCGAGGTTAGGACTATTTAGTCCTCTCTTCCATCTAACCCCAATACAAAATTACAAACATTTACAACATAATATTCTTAAAAATAAATAGTTCTTTAACAGACAAAAGTGTAGAATTTACAATTTATAAAAAACATTAACAGTAATTAATACTTACAGGTTAAATATGTATTACAATCATAATTAAACATTCACAAACATTCATACAACTGAACAATAAACACTTTTAAAGTACACCTCAAGTATTTATCATCCATTTTGCACAATAAATATGACACCACCAGCTTTGAAAAATGGACACGGCCGTCAGCAGACTTAATTGCATCCGGTAGTGAATTCCATAGATGGCAAGCTGACACAGTAAATGATTTATTTTATTTTCATAGTCCGGGTATGTGTGATGTATTTATATTTGTGCTCTTGCTTCAAGGTCAAATCAAATCAAAATATCCTATATTCAATTTGTCATACCTTATAATATGTTTGAACAGAGCCAATCAAACTAAAACTAGCATAACACTTCCTTATGCAAATTAAGTTAAACTAGAATGCGACCATTTTCTACATACTTATGCACTTAGTAGAATGCTTTACCATTTAACATATTTGACAATATTAATTTTATTATTTATTTTTATTTTGCACTCCAGGGGGTTTTTTATTTTACATTTATGGAGTTCTCAGGCAAATTATGAGAATAAGTATAATGCTTTACCCATGAAATACTGGTTTAGTATGCGTTTAAATTTATGGTAATTTTGCTCTCTTTTTATTTCATTTAGCAATTGTGTAAACAAAATTTTCCCTGTGTAACTTGTATTGTTTTTATAAAACTCTAAATTATGTTGATCTAAAATCACTTGATTGTGGGTGCTGTACGGGTGGTTATATTTGAACAATCATTGCTGTGCTCATTTACATACTTAATTGTTTCCATGACATACAGACTACCCAATATAAACTGTAAGACTTTTCAGCTGAGTAAATAGATGCATCACCTTCTTAGCCAAGCATAATTCGTATTGCTTTTTTTTCAATAAGAATTTTATTCAAATTATGTGTTGATGTGGCTTAAACACTTAATACAGCTAAAAAATGTTTGTACTAATTTAAGATTTTTGTAGTAAATATGTTTGAAGTTTAAAAACACTCACACAACTATTGGTTGAACACGGTCATAGAAAATGCATGTATTTTATTTATGTACCCTACAGCCTTTTTACAAAGTCATTAGACAACATAAAATACCAAAGCCATATCATGATTAATTGAATACCGGTAATTTAAAATCAATAGTACACAGAATGATCAACTCTAGATGGCCACCATTGGTAGGTATCTCGGAAACTATAAAAGTTACAGCAAACTTTAAATGGGGAACCTTTCCTTGTTTTATGAGACATTAAAAAATATGTAGTTAAAATATTTCTAAATGGCCGCCATTTTCCAATATGGCGGTCAACTTTGAAATTTCTAACGGAAACCGCTATTTTTTATAACGGATTTGGATTTAAAATGCAATCTTAAGACGTTTTTATTCTTGGTGTTTTTTTGGATAAACTTAACCGTTTAATCGCTAGGAGCGCTGAAAGTAGTTTCACACAATACACAGTGGTGGTTGCGTTAGCGATTTTTTAACAGTAACTTAAGTACATTTTTTGTATAAAATGAAGCATTTGTCAAATTGCAACAGATTTTTAACATTCCATTGCACAAGATATTGCACTTTTAGTTAAATTTTATTGTTTGCAAATAAATGGTAAAACATGCCTCTAAAAATAATTTCAGAAACTCGTCAACAAACTCGTCCACTTGTAAAAATAAGAGTTGTTAAATTTGACAATAAGGTTTTAGTGATAGATTATTACTTATAAATTTATTATCCTAAGTTTTTTTGACAGAAAACTACTAAGAACGTCTTCCAACTCTAACTTTTGCAGAAAGTTGTTTTCACTGGCCATAATAGCGAGTGAAGCAAAGCAGTTTTGCACCTTTGTATACCTATGGCAGTTATAATCTTGATTAATAAAAATAATGGACAAAATTTAATAAGCAAATGTCCAAAGAAATAGTTGTTATCGATATCAATAGTTTATTACATTAAACTTTTGGTTTTTTGTCCAAGATAGTTCTCACAAGCCCCTCCCGGGGCAATAAAAGCTTTGGAGCCCTAAAGTACCTGTTTTTTTGCTTTATGGTTAATATATAAAAAGTTAAATATAAAAAAACAATTCTTGTGGTGTTAACAGAAGTGCCAAAGGGAGCCCCACATTTTAGAGGACATAGCTATCTTGTTGTAAATCCTGGAAGTAACCAGAAAAAAAGAGAAGGTGGTGCATATCCTCAAAGTGACACAGAGATTGATTACTTATATGTCAACTTTTCAACAGTTCAGCCCGAAGGCATGTTGCTTTGGAGTGCTCAGGTAAGAGTTACAGCACTATAATTGACATACTACTCAATGGTACTTTAATGTGGTAGGTCTAATCAATCTTAGTTGTGAGTGCAGGATATTACCATTGATTAAAATCATTAGTAGTTTCCCAAAGTATTAAAATCTTGAAAAAAAAAACCATTACGAAACTCATGATATATTATAGAAGTAATTATACAGTATAACATTAGCTATATTATAATCTGATTTACAAAATTTCCAGAACCACAATGTGTAAGTTCTGAAATTTTGGCGGAAAGAAAGAAATTTTGTTGATTCCTTATCTAACCGTGAAAAATAACAATCACTATTCCTCTGTAATCAAAACAGATACATTCTTAAAATTTAGTATATATGTACTCTTGGGTGTTATGCTGCCAGGTAGGTAAACATTTTTAACAATAATCTAGTGGAAAAATACAAAAGTAAAACACATTATTTCTCCTACCTATGTATACAAACGAACCAAATAAACAAGGAATCTACATATCCACGAAATTTGGTAGGTAGGTCTGCAGTAGGTAGTATCAGAAGCTTGTTAAAACCATGAAGAAGCAGTGAAATTTATCAACTTTATTCTTCTTTCTTCTTTTCCATTGGCAGACCCTTTTGGATCGCTCCATTGGTCTTTTGTTGTCCCATTTAAATTGTTGCAGGTTCATATCTTCCTGATGAGCTGGATATACCTACACATATATATATATACTGATAGTAATGCATATCAAGAAGCAGTAAATGTGAAAAAACAAACTACATAAAAAATTATTAGTAAAATAATAATGAAACTGATTTATTAAATATCAAGTAATGATGCACATTCTTTAACAAAAGCATGAAACTAAATAAAATAAAACCTGAACACAAAATCTCACAACAAATTCGTTTACTAACTTCAAACGTGTTTCAACGACAATGTCACCATCCTCATTTTTTATTTTATCTAGTTACTTTCTCACAAGTCAAGCTCATTAGTTATTTTTTAAAAGCATGAAAGTGGGCAGAAAATACCTCCATCAGACAATAAACAGTTGGTAATAGAATAAAAAGAGACATGAATACTATTTATAGATTATCTGTTACACATCAATTTTTTTTATCTTAAGCTGCTTTCTGATTGGCTATCTAATTTTTATGTTAAAGCACAAAAATGATACTGTACTGTCTTTGAAAATGTTTGCCTTGAAACAGTTAAAAAGCTATTATAACTTGAGACCTACTGCACCAACTACAAAACTGTTTTGCACATAAACAGTGCTCTCAAATCACATTACTGATTCTTAAGTGATCAACTGATATACAGGCAGAGACTTTGTATTTGAAATAGTACAGATGATATTCATAATCAAAATCAATATTTTAACTTTAAAATGCTAATCATGAGACAGGATCTATTTAAATAATATTTTTTATTACATTTTTTAAACTTTAAAACAAAATTAATGTCTGTAATAATTAATGGTTTGTTTGCAAATAGGAAAACGAATTTATCGGTATCGGGGTAGAGAACAGCCTCCTTAAAATAGTTTGGTCATTCTTTGGCACCGAGACTAGTGTGGTGACAGTGCCGGGTATCGTAGTATCCGATGGAGGATGGCATATTGTCTCTATAAGTTTTACTGCTGAAAACATCACCATATGGACAGACCATAACACTGTGCAGGCATACGATAATGTTGTACATAAAACTATTACCACCAACGGAATTATTTATTTGGGTAATTACTTTATATACAATTTGTTAATCATTAGACTTTAGTTGATTGTTTAATAAATTGATCGTAGAGGTAAAATTTCATTTTAACATGTATTAAGAATATGGATGTCTGGTAAAGTTAGAACTTTATTTTCTTACTTTTAGCCTTGAATGTAAAATGAGTATTTGGCCACAAACTTCCATTGGCGGATCCAGGAGGGGGGGGTCTGCAGCCCCCCCATTTGGGTTATTATATTTTTGTTTAATCGTCTAAGTGGTAGACTGCTCAATTGAGTAGTCGAATATCGAATATTTCACCCACTAAATATTATCAAATCTCAATAAAACAAAAACCATTGGAAAGAAAATGTTTTAAACTTTAATTTGTGTGTTTAAAAATTTTTTCTAAAATGTATACTTACATATTATGTAATCATCGTTGTAAAATTGCAGTTGCCTAAATCAATATATGCCGCTCTAGAAAGCATAAGGAAATGACTCAAACTCGTCACTTTTTAAAGGCGCATAATCGTTAGACAGACTTGTTTGAGAAGAAGATAAGGACACCACTGGATTTGCCAAGATTTTAACTTTCTACCACGATCTTCTAATCATTCGTCACTCTTATAGTTTCTTAGATATGAATTTGTCTGTAAACCCTTGCCATTGGACAGTTTTCAAAAAATGAGAAAGCACATTTTGCAATCGATGTATCTATTACAAATCTATATGCAGTATTCGTATAATCATTTTTATATCGATTTGAAGTGCAAGTTCTATATTTTCGTTTAATATAAAGAAAACCTGGTTCCGAACTATTCGAGTATTTCCGTGAATATGTACATTTTCAACGCCCTAGGCGCGTTAGCCGTTACCTTTTCCTGTCTGGCTGGAACTATACACTATACGTTTGTGAGAATTTCATTTAATTGTTGTAATTTAGTGAAATATAGAATAAATCTATTTAAAATTTTCAAGTATAAAGTTCAATTCTATGGTTTGTTCTCTACAATTTGCTATAATGAAACTTTATTTTTGGGTAAAGCATATAATCCTTAATTTCTATTCAAAATGGGTGATCGTGAAATAGTCTAAAGAGATGTTTTCAAGCACTGTATGCCAAAAAATTATATTTCCCCCCCCCCCCCAAACAGCCCCCTCCTTGAAAACCGGCTGGTTCCGCCCATGCAAACTTCTAACTTTGTAATTAGCTTGGCTAACTAAATAATAATTAGCTAAGGAAATAATATTATTATTATTTACTATTATAAATGAAGAAGAAAAAACAGATTTTATTTGAAACAATCACAAATCAAAATAATTAAGTTGTTATTATTCACTTCTAAATATCACATCCACAAGACAAAGTAACACTGATCTGAGAATTTAGGGAAACAAATACCTCACCTTACCACCAATTCAAGGAAGGGATAGGGTAAACAGAGTTAGAACGGGAGATTAAGCATGATAAAAATGAATTATTATGTCATTGAAAACTGATGATGTTGTCAACTTTTTAAATTGCTTACAGTTGTATTTATATTAGTGAGGAAAAACTATTCCCAGGTATCTTAAGGAGAAATTAGCTTGCTCAAAGTCTAACAGTTGATAACGCTGGCTGGTAAAGAGTACGTAAAGTATAAAGCAATATATCCTAAATTGTATCGCCGATATTAAAAAATCTCATTAATACCTAATTTGCGGTACAAATGGGGGGGAGCTTTAGCTAGATGACTTTATTTTGTTTGTGTGGAGTTACAAACCAAACAGGAATAAAAGTCATCAAGCCTCACCAAAATATATGATAGCGCTATCCAAAAAATTGCTAGTATATTTTAAAAGATTTTTCACTTATTTCTCTGAAAAATAAAATGCTACAACTGGCGCCGCCCTTTTGATCAGCCCTAGTTAAAAGGTTGTCCCAGAGTTAAAGTTCAAGTTGGTATGGTTATAGGACCTGTGTTTCAGGCACAATCTTTAAAAATAGGTATTTTGATATTATCTCGTAAGCGGTTAATCTTTTGACTGGTTAGTTATGAAATAAATCAGTAATTTCTTTAGAGTATAAAATTCCCAGCTATATTCCTAATATATTTTCATAAAATGTATATTAAAAAGTTATTACTTTGAGATATTCAGCAAAATTGCAAAGAGAAATGTTTCCTGATCAAAAAACCTTTAAATCACTGTAAGATCCTTTTGCGAAGAAACTTCCTGCCAAGTGGACTAATAAATTAACTGATTTTACGATTCTGTAGCTTAGCATCTAGAACATGACATTTTATCTGTAAGCAGCAACCTGGTGCTGCTTACAAATCAATTACCTGGTGCTGGTTAGTATTAAAATCTGTCACTATTTCTCAGCTTGAGATATCTAGATAACATTGGTAACATAAAAACCCAATGTCAGGAGTGCTACTTGGGTATCTTAGATTCCTTGTTTCTAACAAATAATTGTTCTATTTTCTTATTTGACAGGTGGATTTCCGAGTAACAATATCGTCGGATCAGAAACTCAAGGACTCTTCAGATTACCTTTTGTAGGATGTGTTCAGGAACTATCGTGGAGTGACTATGCAACCATAACAGACTTTTCAAAGTTTGAAGGCGAAAACATTGGAAGTTGTCAACTCTTCTAATAAATCAAAAATATGTCCATGTTTTAAGTCAATTTTAAAGACGAATAATTTTGCACTGTAGATAATTTGGCATGCAGAAGGAACTGTTTTTGGAATATGGTATATAATACAACATTTACTGCCATTAAAACCATTTCTGTTTTTATAAAAATTTATTAATGGTGCCTTTATTACAAATAGAAAACCTTTGCTGTGAAAAATAATAACTTAAAGGTTAATTCATTTTTATCATTAAGGTGAAAATATAGAATGTGAAGTACATTATCATGAAGGTGGTTGAAATTGTTTTAACAGTGTTTTTGACATTTCTTTTAGATGTAAATATTCAATCGGTGTGGTAAAACTTACCTCCATTTGAATTTGAGTATTTAATTTCCAAGTATAAAATACTAATATCAGGAAATATATATACCTATAAATTCATTAAATAGCCTTCAATTTTCTTTTAAAATAATCTCTTACCTGTACACACTGATTAATATGAAATCCCAAACTACAAAAGCAAGGAACATAAAACAATAACTGAACTTAATGAAAGTTATGTTTATTGATCTACCCTGATGTACATTTGGAAAACATAAAGGGCTTAACACTAAACTACAATATTAAAGTTTGCTCCGTTCTCCCCACTCCTCTTCATTACCCCCAAGTCTTGGTCCAATGAGTAGGACCACTATCAGCTACAAACTTCTAATATTAAGAATACAAGCTTAAAAGTAAATACATTTAACATACTATTTAACATTTAGTCCCACAGTGCTCTTCAACTTTTGTATTCTTAAGCTGCGCGTCCACTGGGTCGTCACGGACGGTCAGTACGGTCGGTACGGGATTTTTCAAAAGTTCAAAACATTAAATTAAATGAGCATGCGCCCACTGCGTCGTCACGTCCGTCAACGGCGTTCCGCACCTTCGGCATGTCCGATAGAAAGTCTGGAGCTACGAACTGTAGGACATTTCCGTGACGGCGAATCCGCCAGACCGATCCAGTGCGCGCGCACTTCGGGCGTCTGGGATGGTCGGTACGGCATTTTCAGCGTTCTACGCAGTCTGTTGTGTTCGTGGTCAAACTTGTCGTGAGTCATCCTGAAGTACTAAAAAAACTTAAGGTCATCTTCCACAAGGTCCGAGAAAAAAGTGTGAAATTCACCACAAAACAATCTTTTTCTGTTAATGTTATGAATCCAAAACCTCCTTTTTCTTATTTTAACATTCTCCTCTTCTTCTATCAAAAACGCACTCTCTACCGCAATTTCCTCCTCCACGTCCATCTTTCAACAGATCCTCTCCCAAACTGACTTCTGTTTTGGCGGAAGGCGGATGGAGGACAGTGCGGAATGCCTGAACGGCAAAACGCCCGATCCAGTGCGCGCACCCCCTCTAAAAAATGCCGTGACAACCGTACCGACCCAGTGGACGCGTATCTTTAGATAGTCAATTCAGGTAAGATAATAAATAAATTATTTACAAATAGTCATTAAACATTATGTCATTCAATAGGCATAGGCACAAGATGTAATCAACTCCATTAAAAGCGAGTGTACATACATGAGTAACAAAAGAGTATAGAACATGTACAATGTTGTATTGTTTGATTTATTCGTTAACATATATAACAGCTGATTTCGTCCATCAGCTGTAGTAAATCAACGACTATGTGAAACATTTAAAGTTATGTTAACAACTTTAAGGTTAAATTTTGTGTTATATTCATCTGATTCTTCTGTCTTGTCAACTTCCTGACATGTTCAGTGAATTTTAAAAAGCACAATAACATAGTTTTGCCTAAATGGCTGTATTTAATATATTTGAGTTTAAAATTGTTAATTTGTTAAGTAGGCCTATGATTAAAATTAATGATCTTTTGTTTTCCAAAATTTATTTCAGGTCTTTAACTAAAATGTTAATGAGGAGGTCATTTTCAAACATAAAAGTCCAATTGAGAACATTTTAAAGGAGAGCCAAAAATCTGTATCTCAACAAGTATTAGGAAATTCTGAGCTGATATTTTTTATAGACAAACTTCGTAGTACATTACTATCTGTATTTCTATGTTTGTTACACTGTATAATGTATATTTAACCCGTAATTTTGAAATAGAAAGTGGACTTGGCCATCTATGAAACCAAAAGAGAGGACTTTGCCGTTTTATAAATGAAGGGTAGCCATTTTTTAAAGATTTTGTCTGTTTTTTAAACTCATACCATGGCAACTTAGTTTCAAAAATGGACAATGTTTTTTTTTTAAGTACCTGAATAATGATCATGTACTGAAATTGAAAAATAAAAGTAGGCCATTAAAATGAAGACAATTTTACACTTAGAATCATATAGCCTTTATTGTTTTAACACAAATTAGAATAATTCGACCACACAGCTGGCCCGCTGACCTGAGTTGAGTAAATTTCCAAAATTAAGTTTATATGCCCATGTTTTAGGGTTTCAACCAACAATTAGGGAAATAGGTCTACTCACGAAGGCGTTGAACAACTGCCTGTGTGTAAGCAATATACGGTATTAGTAGAATTTGTTTGCGCCTAGTGGCCTCGCGAGTTTGCACCACTTGGCTTCGAACCAGGTACTTTTATGGTATTTTACGTTTTGATCGATTTTGGGGGAACCAAGCGAGCTATAAGGTCGTGTAAAGAAAAAAATGTGCAGAATAACATCCTAAATTTATATTTTTAGAAAAAAATCTAAAACATTTTCATTCTCGTAGTAAAAATCTCAAAAAATAGTGACTTCCGGTCAAAAACGTACTTCCGGTTGTTGGATTTTTTTGGCTAACAAACTCGTCCGAGCGACATAGACAACCAACATGTGTACCAAATTTGAACCAAATCGGATTTAAAATGCGGTTGCTAGAGTGCAAACACACATATATATATATATATATATATATGATTTTTAATGACACCCCAAAACGTGTTCTGGGGACCATGATCGATGCTCTTTTGCTACTCCCGACCTTGGGTCTTACCATAAGGGCCACTGCAACAGCTCATTTTTCCTATGGAAATTCGCTAATAAATTCTCAAACAATTCGCTAATAAATAGTGACATTAAAACAAATTACTAAAAAACAAATAATTAGTTAAGTTATAACTGCTGCTGATAGTTTATATTTTGCAAAAAAATTTAAATTAAAAAAGAAATATGGTATTAAAATGATTTAACGATTAAAATTTGACACGTATTTTCTGACATGGCCGGAACATTCTTTTGTATTAATTTCCATGAAATTGAATTTATAATTTATTTTATTTATGAAACAATTGATCAACACCATGTACTTTCAATACAACACTGGAACAAATTATCGGCCATGACAGTTGAAGACGTGAATAACAGCTGTTTAGTACCTAATAGAAACATCTAATTGGTTACAAAGGACTTGTCCGTATATGAAAGTATTGGACTTGGCCGATTTTTTAACTAAAGCTTACACTTTACTATCTAATTTTAAACGGGTTCTGTCCGTTTTTGAAACATATGCTTATGCTAACATGAAAGAGCACCAAACATAGCATGAGAATGAATCAAAACCTGGAAATTAAAAAATGGACTTGTCCATCTTTGATACTAGCCTCCTTGTTTAATGCAACACTTTTTCTGTCATGTCTCCTTTCTGACTCAACACTTTTATTACACTTTTAAGATGAATAAAAACATACCTTTGTCTTCATGATGTAGATCAAATTGATATGCCTGTGATTTTTCATAGCTTACTATGTAGTTATCAAAAACCCTAAGCTACTATCAAAAATGTGTATTTCACAGTATTTTAGATGTAATAGAATCATACATATTATATAATTATGTAAGCATACAATCCCTTAGAGCAGCTATGTTGAAATTATTCCTTCTGAAAGTTTTTGAAACCTGGTTAGTTGCTACTTTGGTCGAGGCTACCCAGCATTCCTCTATACAAGAACCAACATGCTTGTTAGCATACAAATACCGAGCATTAGCAATTAAAGAGGAGCATTTCTTGACATTCAGAGTTCCTTCAGCAAAATTTCGTAAATCAACTCTCAATTTTTGTCAGAAAACATGGAAATGTGAGAGTCCATGTGGATTAAGGCTGCATGGGAAAACACTCAATGTATGTGCCACAAGTGGGGCCTCAGGGTGGAATATTATCACACCTCGTCTTTGCAGCCAATGTGCTAATCTGCAACCTTACGAGCCGGCATGATTATGTCTTGCAGTCATAGCAAGATATGAGTATGGGGCAGACCAAACTTCTGTCACTCTACGCTGTTCATGTAACACCTACTAGGTGAAACTTTAGTCACAAGATAAATGAAGCTTTTTTACTTTCAAATGAAACATCTATGCTATTATGTTCTGCCTATCTTGATGCTTTTGTCCCTCGTTTAAGGAAAATTCAATTTCAATCCACTTAGTAGACCTGCAGGTAAATGTAATGAACAAATCAGGGCGGCCATAGTGACATTGCATGGCATCCTCAGTTCTTTCGAGCATGTAACGGAGCCCACCGTTACTAGCTCTGAAACTTGTTCAATAACTTGTTTTAAGAAATGAGGAAGCACAATGTCTATTTCAGAGGTATTAACAAGTAAACTATTTTAACACAACTTACAAAAATGAGGAAGCACAATGTCCATTTCAGATGTATTACCAAGTTTAACTATTTTAACACAGCTTACGATATGAGGAAGCACAATGTCCATTTCAGAGGTATTTCCTATGTACACCGTCTGTGGTCCGTGATCACCTCATTAAGTCTACCACGGTTTCAGAAAAACGCTGTTTCCATCTTCAGGCACAAACTCGTTAAAAACACTTAAATAATGCACCTATTAAAAAGAAATAAACGGTACCAGGAACTGGCACATATTTTCTCACAAACATATTTAAATTATTAAACAGATTCACGGTGACTTGTAGGGTGGGGTAGGAGAGGTGATTTTGTATTAAAGTTGTTTTCCCATAAAATAATGGAAAACCCCACTTTTCTCAAAAACGGCTCGAACGATTTTGATTAAAATTTTATAGTTTATAGTATTTTAGGTACCTAATAAACTATAAAATTTTAATGAAAATCGTTAGAGCCGTTTTTGAGAAAAGTTGATTTTTCCGTTATTTTAAGGGTTTTTATGGAAAAATTACCTTTAAAAATAAAAAATTCACAAAAATGAAAAAAACGCCTGGAGATACCATGGATTAGTACCTCCATACCAAGTTTCATCAAAATCGGACGACTGGTTTAGGCTCTAGGTCTGATAACATCCACACAGACACACATACAGACACACACACAGACATCATTCCGAAAACCACTTTTTTAGGTTCAGGGGGACCCAAAACGGATATTTCCACCAAAAACTCAAATTCAAAAATTTTGACGAATACAATACTTTCTCCATATACTATGGTTTAGGGGGAGAAAGTAAAAACAGACCTATGTTTCCACTGAATACAGATCGCCCTTGAGCCATACCTTAAAACATGAACTGTCTAAAGAAGAAGTCACTGCATCCTTTAGAACCTCCAATAGATTATCCTCATTTTTAAATATTTCTAAAAAAAGCATAAATGAAGACAAAAACGATGAAATCGGTATACATAAAATCACCTGTAGTGATTGCCCCAGTATTTATATAGGACAAACAGCCCGTTCCTTAAAAAAAACGGTTTAAGGAACACTTACCTAAAAGATCCATCACGACAACCTCTAGTTTCACTGAACGCCTCATCAATAGAGACCATAAATATACCGATATCCACACTATTCCACACCAACTTGGAAATATTAAACTTTTGTAATAAGAGTAGATATATGGATTCGTTGGAGGAATATGAAATTAATAAAAATGTAAAAACGGATCCTCACAATGTCTTCAACGAAAAACTTTTGTTTAAGTCTAATTTAATTTATGATATCGCCGGGCAGCTACTAAGGATGAGATAACTTCGTAATGGATCGTCACAACAGATATGAAAGGAGAGGGGATTTAATTCAAAGCTTGACCTTGCCCTCGCAGTTACGACCAGACCAGTGCATGCATCGCACATGTTATTTTGCGTTATGATTAAATGTAGTATTATATCAAAGACCACTAAAGAATACCGATGCGTGGCCAATAGGATGGGCGCGCAACGTTGTCATATCTACTAGCTTCAAACACTCCTGCTATTTATCGCTCGAGGCTTGAGCGCACAGTTTAAATAATTATAAATGTGTTGAGTGAACCGCATTCAGTTATAAGTGTGGGAAGAACGTGACAACGTCGCTCTAAGGCGATTGGAGCGTTCAAGGTCTCGGTGTACACAAGCCCGTTCATCAACGGTATTCTTTCGTGGTCTTTGATATAGTATTGTGTTGTTGTTTTTATATATGGGTTTTTTATATATTTTGATGACCTCTGATGGAGTGATTTGTATGTGCCTGCTGAAGATGGAAAGTGTTTTTCTGAAACCGCAGTAGCTTTAACAAGGTCATCTACAGACCAAAATTATCACCCAGAATTACTCTAGAAACAAAATATTTTAAAGTTATTATTATGAGCTAAAATAATAAGTTATTTGCATAATGTTCCGAGCACATTCCACTAGCAAAAAATAATAAAAAAGTTCATTCATAGGTCCGGAAATGCTTCGTTAGAGTTACAGCTGGCGAAATATTTCATCCGTTTTTCAGATTACTCACAGAAACGAATCCCTATTGAAATATGTAGGGCGTTAATTTAGGTGTAAAATTTTATTTAATCTACCTAAAATGAGCAGATAAATTTAATGAAACAGGTCCCAGTTCTGTAACTGCAGTAATTGTTGTGATATTTGACACAAAAAGCAAAATTCGGTTTCAAAGGTTTTCTGTAGGATTTTCAACTTTGTGAAATGGGTATAAACCCACAAACGTATTACACATATATTGAAGAGAATTTAATACATCAAAAACCTTAAAATTAAAAGATAAAAATAAATTTAATTTTTTTTAACAGAATACCTACTATAAGTTTTTTTATGTTAATGTGTTACTTAAGCTTTTCACTTGATAACAAAAGCTGTTTAAACTCACAAATCGTAGTGTATTATTTTCTTTACACAAGAATAATGATGCCCAATGTCTGAACAAAAATTATTATCAATCCATCATTAGAAACTAATTTTAAAACCAGAAAAAGTTTACTTTTTTATGGAAAAACTAAATGGTTTTGTTACTTTTTCTTTAGTACAACAAAGGAAAACTGAGTTATTGGAAAAAACTAAAAATTTCTCGGGAGTTGTCTGCAAAATATAATATTTTTAATTACTGTAATAAATGTAGTTAAATAGACGTTTGTTTAGGCAACAGGCAAAAATGCTATTGTTAGTAAATACCATTAAACTAAACGACCTAATCAGCTATTAACAATTTTAAACGGCTGCATTTTTTGGAAATATGCAAAAGCATGATCTGGATTTTGTACCATGGTAAAGATTACATACCAAATTTGATCTCAATATTTTATCTACTTCTAAATACAGTAAGACCTAGATAATCCAGCACTCCATAATCCGGCAGACCCGATAGTTTGGCATCCATCATCTTGAAAATTTGCACTCATTAAAAATAGCAGTTTTTGTAATTATTGAGTGATTTAAGCCCGGTCTACACTGTCTGTTGGCTCCGCATCCGTTAAAAACAGTGTGTAAAAATCTACTGCTCAATAAACTTGTCCAAAACAAACATTTCAATCAAAATTTCTCCTAAAAATCGAACCGATTCAAAACAATGTGCTCTCGTCGTCCTTTAAAAACGTTAAAGGGACCGTTTAACACTTTCGTTGCTTTCAGTATTTTGTTGAACTTATTCCACAGGGGGTGCTTCCCTGCCCCACCATATTGAATCTGATTCCCATAAGAACAATGCTACGGAATAAGTCATTTTTTTCCGTTAATTTGTGGAATAAATTTAAAAATTTGGTTTCATTTTGGAGTACTGTCATATGCGGATGTTGATTGCCGAATACATTTTCAGAAACTGTTTTATTGTTTTCATAAACGTATGATATAAATAGTAAAAAATAGTAAACTTTATAAATTTTTTCTCAGTTGCAAAAACAGATATTGCAAAAATCCTTAGCAATCAACACCCACAATCTATTTTACTTTAAGAAAAAAAATACAGCTTTCGTTTTTTAACAAAAACAGCACAAAAATATGCTTAATAGTCAAGGTATGTTTTGGTTATTTAACATTGAAATTGGTACCCAATATCGTAGTTTTGAATGTGGAGAGCCGAGCCTTAATGAAGATTATTTCAACAAATTGAAGTCTTTGGAAAAAGATACATTGAATTTCTTTAAATAGTTGTTCGATTTAAAACCGCTTTCAGTTATCTAATAGTTCCCGGAAATAAAAATCAGTGACTTTTAGGGTAAAAATTAAAAAAATCGAGTTTCTATATACAAAGTCTTTATTCTGTAAAACTTAAAATCACTAATGATTTATGTCTACTTCTCTTAGTAATACACTCAACTAGTGATACGCGATTGCGTGATGTTTTAGTCGATTGTCTCGATTCTTCAAACATCTCGAGCATCAAACAATCGCGCATCACTATGCCGCATTTTGTCTGCTCCGCTGTTCCCTACTACGCCCATACTCCCCGCTTACCGAACGCTGTTGCTGTTTATATTCATGTTTCGGCAAAAAAGACATTGAAACAACATAAAACACATAATTACTCCGCTTCATATATGCTCAAAATTATTTTAAAGGCTAGATATGTCTTATAAAAAACTAATCAGGTTATTATAGGAAAAATTTTTCATGATTTGAAGCCTGGGGCTATGATCGCAATTATAACATCAGCACGATAGTATACGGAACCTTTTTTTTTAATATTTGTTACAATCCAGCGATCAGAGAGCTTATATTATAAATATTTTATGTACAAAATAATTTTGTTTTAGGCTTTTAAAATTTATTAGTTAGCGGCAATCTCTCTACGCAGTTAATGTTATGTAGTTTCAACGTGTAATTTACGTGTTAATATACAGTATATGTGCGTTTATTTATACTTTATTCCCTGTCTAAACCATTTTAAAGTAAGACCTCGATAATCCGGCATATTCGATAATCCGGCATCACCGGATCCCCGAGCGTGCCGTATTATCGAGGTCTTACTGTATATTAAATTTTTTGTAAAAAAATAAAATACCAGATAAATGGTGACAAAATGTTTTCGGACCTCTGTTCATTGGAACTTTTATCATATTTTTACCTAAGGAATGATTCTACAAAGCGGTTCCAGACAGTTCCACGACACTCTTTTCTAAAAAAAACCAAATAATTATTTATATTTGATGAGTTTTTTTTCACAAAATAAAAATGGGATCAGAGTATTACAGTATGTTTTATAATACATAAAGAACGAACAAGTTTGTTTTGCGTGACTTTACTAATTCTACACAGAAGGCTGCATGATCGTACAATTTTGATTAGAGAATTAGGCCATATATGCACACTATTGAATATGCATTTAAACAATATAAAGGTAGTTATTTATAAACATACAAGCATGATTTACAGTATTACTTTATTTTTTTACTAAAAGTACAAAACAATTATTTAACATATTTGTAAAGTTATAACAACATTGGCACAAGAAAGTCATTTTGATACAACAAGTTTGACACTTACAGTTACGGTAACAAATTATAAAATTTACAATGTATACAGTTAACTATTACAACCTATATTTAGCCTACAACACATAACCTCCTACAAGTAAAACGTCAGATCATGACTTTAAAATGTGTCTTAAAATGGAGGAATAATCACATTATTCAGACAACAAGATAGTGTCTTTACACACAATTTAAATAAATTTTTTTTTATCAAAGTAAAAAAAAAACACAATAATTAAAGTTCTCCGTAAAATTACATCAACAATGGTACAAGAAAGACATTTTTTAATACTGCAAGTTTGTCAATGAGTAACATAGTCACAAATGATTTACAAATTAAAATATTTACAACGATTAAAGCACGACTTATGTTCAGCACATAACCAGCTTCAAGTAAACCTTTAGAAGATGACGATATGTATCTTAAAATTATTCAGAGAAAAACATTAACAGTAAGACATTGAAAGACATTATTTTTAAAGTGGTAACAATGAAATTATATATATAAAAAAACATAAATTACGAAACTGACATTAAATAATTAATTTAAAACCTTAGTAAATACCTAAATTCTTGTGCATTTGTGTAAATAGCATAACATACAAAATAAAATTTACTATTAATTGCCTTTGAGATCAATTGTAATCAACAAACATTAAATGTTTACAAACTACATTTAGAATACTTTAAACACTAAGGTAACATAATTTGTAAAGTATTCACTTTTTGGTTTATTGAGCAGCACAGATAAAACTAAATACAATTTAAAATAGATTTCTTAGCTGAAAGGACGTAGCATCAGATTTATGGTAACAGGATCAGATTTTTTTGTCTTTACAGACAATAAGCTTTTAACACAAATGAAACTATTTACTCGCTTTTTAAGCAACGGCATTACACCCGCAATCTGCTTTTTATTACAACCGATTTCTATCCATATACCAAAGTCTAAAATTTCCGCACTTTTTACACTTACCAGTACAAATCTGAATTTAGTCCCTATTAATGTTATTTTAAAAACAATGGTGTTGGATAAGTAGGACAATATGAGAACGTAGTTACGAGGTTTGTTTGAAGTGAGTTCTACTTTGCGCTTAAAATCATGGATGATCAGCGAGACAGATTGACCTGTAAACAGACAAATTATACAGTATAAATATTTATGGCTATGACAATATGGTTATCTCTAAATATTTATCAAGCACGATTTGTGTTCATGTCACTTATTTCACCCTTGCTTTGAGGAAGCAATATTCTCGGTTCTTGAACAGATAGCTAAAATTCACAAATGTTATTTCCTTCCATTTTGGACAACGTTTGTGGAGAAGAGAGCAAAATAAAGACAAGGCAGAAGTGATAATGCGGCTGTTTTAGTTTTTTCAGTGAAAACAACACTGATGACAGTTGGTCATACATGATGGAGATTGCAAATGATCATGGAAAAGCGGTTAAATTCTTGGATTGACCATTGACTTTTTCGATCAATGGTTATAAAATCCGAACGTTTATGTAGGAATTTGTAGAATTTATATTGGCAAAGTCACCACAATAATAACTCAGTGGAGGGTTGGAATCATAAGATGAATAGTTTTCTTCAACCAAACTCGAGATCTCGGCGGATCATCTTGCTAGAGTTGGAGCGAAAAAGCCAATCATCGGCTCAGATGCCTTCTGTAGGAGGCCCACGAGCAACCTAAGGAATGTTGTTGAAATCTGAACGGAGAAAAGTTGGTCCTAATATTGGAATGATTCTCCTGGGCTTAGGTAGACTAAAATGTTCATCTGCATCTCTAAGTTGAAAGCTGAATAGCTTCTATCGATGGGCAGAAACAATCTTAGATCCAGCCAATACCACCTCAAAAAAAAATGGGGCTGGTTTCGGAAAACTCCTGTCGATTCTGCTCCCTCGGGATTAACACCTACTGTGCGAATGCGAGGTTCTCTCACGTAGGAGATTCATGGTTCTCGGAAGTGCTTTTGTTAACCCAGAAGAAGTCCGTAGTGTCAAGAAGTTATGTGTAATTGGTTTGTTCAACCCGGCATCCTATAACAACACAATATACACAGCAATATTGTATGTTCTTAATATGCTGTTATTATCTTTAACTCAACTATTATCCTTAATCCGATTGTTTTGACAGTTACACCATCCGGTAGGGAATCAAAAGGGCTACATTTTTGTTAAAATGTACAGTTTTTGAGTAATTTAGGTTTGAAATTTTCAAACCGCTGCCATATTGAAATGTATGATTGGATATAATCGCTTATTTTTCTTAAAATAGATAATTGTTAGGTTAAACTTTATGCCAAGTTTGAACTCAAATCGGGGAAAAAAAACAAAATGGCGGATATCTGGAAACAAAGCTTTTCTGGACCTATGTTCATATGAAAAATTTTGGTTTTTTTAGGTCCCCTATCATCTTGTTCTGTAGTTGAGCCAACCTCTCACAAACAGCCTGTACATCATTTTATCAGGGTGTAATTAAATCTACTTATATAAAGCTAGGCGGTAATACTGATTCACTAACATTAATTATTAGGCACTTCCAGTAATCGGACCCCCCTCAACCTTATACTTGAATTAAAGCTCTCCACGAGAAACTTTGGGAAATTTGCCAGAATTTAACATTTTAAAATTTTGGAAGGACCTTTTGAGCAGGAAAGATTTTTTCGATGTTTTCACTTTGAGCGCGTTTTGTAAGGAAACGGTAAGAGATATCAAAAAATGTTAAATACAAAAGTTGTAGAAAATACACTGACATAAACTATGAGGCACTTCCCATAATCGCACCCCCTTCGACCTCATACTTAAATTAAAGCTATCGACGAGAAACTGTCAGAGAAATTGCTAAAAGGTAACATTTTTAATTTTGAAAGCACCTTTTGGGTAGGAAAGATTTTTAAAATTTTTTCATTTTTCCACTTTGATTGCGTTTTGTAAGAAAACGGTAAGAGATAGATAAAAATTTTAAATACAAAAGTTGTAGAAAATTTGATTTCTAATTTCAAACTAACAATTTTCCATCAGATTTAAGATCCAATCATCCGTTCAGCTGCTATTCACCCGAGAAGGAGCTCCGGCACACAATCCTTCAAATTTCCCATGTTAATCTTAGATAATGTTTAATGAGTTTGAGTCAGCTGCCAAATAAAACAGCTGATTTATGCTCGGTCACCTATGTACAAACGAGCCAAAGATTAACGAGATTCTTTAGCGAATTTTCCAACTGCGAGCGAAGCGAAGCAGCCATCTGAGGCCGGGTTGCGACGCAAAGCGTCCAGGGGTAGAGCCCCTAGTTGGTGTATAATATCACATTTAAAGAAAAAGAATATTTTAACATTTTGTAAAAAGCATGAAATTTTTTAAAAGATAAAAAACATATTGCACTATGTGCTTTAAGTGACGTGCGTGATATTTGGTAGGTGGACTTAATGTAAAATGTGTTAGACTGTTAAAAATGGCAAAAGTGAAAAGTAATGAATAATTTTTATTTTTTTCAATCAAATAAATATTTTTACGGTTATTTTATTATTTTCATAATAAAGTTATTATTTTGTAATAAAGTTACTATTATTATTAAAGTGTAGAAGTATTTATTTATTATATACAGAGAAACTCCCCCCCCCCCGCCCTACTTTATCCCATACTATCAGAAATATGTCCGCATGAGGGAATCTCCGCATATATATGGCTGTCGAACACAACTAGGAGGCAACCGTTTTTAAGGATATTCTTGAATGTGGGTGTTTTTGACAGTGTAAATGGCTTTATATTTATATAAATACAGTATTTAATATTTTTTTTTAGAATTTAGTTGTTTTTTTTTCTGTATCTATGAGTACACATTTAGTTTTCAGTTTATCTGTGTCGTATGTTTTAGAACTGACAATTATATTATTTTGTATTTTGTTTATAAAGATTTTGTTTCGTATTCTTATCTTTTATGTAGCTTTACTATTTATTCAAGCAATATAAATAAATATATTTTGTTATTTGAGGTTAGTCTTTATTATTATTATTCAGTTACTCAAATCATTTCAGTAATATTTAAACATTTGTTTAAATCAAATCTTTGTTCCTTCACGATCTGGTAAAATAACTTAAAAGACTCTATGCCATGAAGAATATATTGCCGACTTCCTTCTGCTTTCTTGTGGCTATGATTTTAGTCTTTATCGGAAAAATTAACTTTTTGGTTTTGTGAAAATGCGTTTTTTTATACTATTTGCAGTTTGCAATAATGAGTTATTATTGAAAGAACTGATAAAACCATTACCTTCAAACACGATGGTCGAATGAGAATCAGACAGGTGTTGAGCTAACTGGTCTAGTTCTCCGATCCATTGACAGTTTTTATGCAAACACAAGACTGGATTTGGTGATTTATTCATAGGTATTGGAGGCAAAGGCACACATTCTAATTCCTGCCCATCACACTCTAATTCCATCCCACTCCAACTAGTGGTGAACATTACAAAACCAATGTTACACTATGAAAAGGTCAGATTTGTTCTGCTTTTATGCAAGAATATTTATTTACTTAGACCCACTCAAACACATACATTAGGTTATCATAGAATCAATACATCCACAGTTAATTAGTCCAACAATAGCTCAAATTAAATTTTTGGTGAAAAAGTGATACAAAATGTCTGAAAATTAGTGGGTCGGAAATTTGACCAAAAGAGTTAATATTTATAATATATATAAAAGCTGAAGTCTGTGCTTTTAAAAAGTTAGTTTTACGGCTTATTTTATAAGCCGTAAAACTAACTTTTTAAAAGCACTCACAAAGTCTGGACATAAAACTACTTTTTAGTTTCTCTGAATGTTAACACAGACGGAGTTTATTTGAAATCTAGTTACTTCATTTTTATCAAATAGATGGATAATTACATATATAATTTATATAATTTTTACATACTATAATAACACTTTTTGTTATTACAGTTGTTAAATTTTATAAGTTAAATTTTATATTTTCTTCTCATTTTTTATTTACAGCAGTTAGTTGACAATGTTTGCTGTATAAGGATTGTCCACATTTACATAGTAACATATTTATTAATTAAAAAAGTAGAAAAACAATTTCTTCTTGCATTGCTTAGAAAAATACATTACTCTACTGATGGATACCCCATGAATTCATTTATGGAATAAACAATTTATTCTTTTAAATATTTTATTAATTATTTTTTATGGTCCTTTCCTCCTTAATTATTTTAAGTCTTTTTTGAAGACTGTTGTGGAGGATGGCTCCTGAAGTTACAGGTTATAACAAGTCTGTGATTGGAGCAGTTAAATTATTTTTTAGCTAGTGTTGTATACACTTATTTTCTGTCTACTTTTGAATGAAATTTAGAAAGAAGAGAACCACCGCCATAATATATACAGAAGGGAAAGTCAAAATGTCCAGTTTTTAAAAGAGGGGACGGAATGCATCTCTAGACTTATCACCAAAGACAGCCCCGGCTGTGTATTTCTGTATAATCAAACTCGCAGCATTAGACCCTTTGATGCATTTTCCCATAGTATTGCAAATGACAGTAAAAAAAGACCATAGTAAGAAATTCTCAGAATTATAAGTTATAATAATTTGATAAACTTTCCAAGACTTAGGCCAATTAATATGTGGGCGACAAGAGCGACGTGACAAAAGCAACCAAAGCAACATCAGCGATACGCTCGTATCGCAAGCATTACGTAGATTATTGTGTTCTACGTAGACTGACGATGCAGGCGACACTGACGACAAGGTGGTCATATCCTTGAGCTGACCACTTTCACCATGTTCTCTAAAGAGAAAAGACGTAAGTTGATGCTTTTGGACAGTTCGGTGTTGACGTATGCGTATTTAAAAATGAAGACGATTATTGGACGCCGTGAAATAAAGTTTATGTATAAAGAAAAGCATGGCGAGTTTCATCATCTTGACAGAAGATTGCGACAGTATCCGGAATTATTTCGTAATTACTCGAGAATCACATTAATAATGAATTACACAGATAAAACAGATATAATGAACTCAAGAATTCACACATACATTAGCTGCACTGCAATGCTTGCTTCTAATCCCAAATCGCTGGTGGCGTCCATGTCGTTGAAACGTACTACGTGCACGACACGGGCTACACGAGCGACACAATATGAGCTACCGCAGCAAAAAAAGACTAACTGATTTGAAATTTCAAAATTCGGCCGCTTTTGCAGCTCCCGTCGCTTTGCTACGGTCGTCAAAGTAGAACGCTCCGACGCATTTACATTCGTTTGTTAATTCAAAATTGATTCGGTCGCTCGTGTCGCGTCGCTCTTGCCATCCATGTAGGAATTGGTGTTTAGACTGATGAATTTAATCTTGCAGATGGCGTGTTTATGCCTGAATTCACTGTCAGATCCAGAAATCTTACATTCTGAACTTCAGAAAAGAAGAGAACATGCTGTTTTTACATAACTTTTACTTAACATATTTTACATTGCAAGGAAGTTCAATTATCTACAGTTACATAAAAAAAAACCTTTACATGAATTAATTTTGCTTTCTTCTCATTACACTCTTATTTTTCATCGTAGAAAAGCGGTAAAAATCTAACATATTTAGAATTTCATAAGCTATATCTTTTATTCAACATTTGTTTTATGGAACCTTTCCTTTCACCAGGTAAAAATATTGAAAAACAAAAGGGACAACTTTTTGTTGAGTTTCACCAACTATTTAACTATTTTTTCACCAATTATGGCATTTACCAGGCAGCTAAACACATACTATGGGAAATATTATTTGAAAACCAAACCTTTTAAAAACATGATTGTTCAACCTACTGTAAATGTTACTCTTTGCGGAAACTATGAAGTTGTAATACTTTAAAACATTGTTAATTCCAATATAAGAATTACTGCTGTTCTAAATTTAATGAAATTATGTGTCCTTAAGAGAATTTACATATTTATGAGCGCCCATATGATATTTTCTAGGGGGGGGCTAGACTGGGGTATGGGGCTTAACACATTCACTGCTAAGGACGCATAGGTGAGCTTGACACTGAACACTATAGCCCAGTCGGTATAGGTTACAACTACCAGTAATTTGCAATACGGCTGAATTTTTTTTTATAAGTACATTAAAGTATGTAGATTAACATAAAAAAAAGTTTACCAGTCTATCGATTTCCCAAAGTCGAAAAAAAAACTCGATTATAATTTTTTTTTCGATTATCCTTAATATTTCGAGCTGTGATGAAGATAGAGGAAAATAAAAATTACCACCGTGTAGGGGAGGTATTTTTCAACAAAAAAGGTCATATGTATTTATTTCGTCCGAGCAATGGTTTGTCTGGAAAAAATTCGATAATGCAGGTATGTATTTTGCAGCAGGGGAAATCACTAAAAGGGGACATCTTATTCATATATGAAGCGTTTTCTCATTCTAAATTGTCCGAATTTTAATATATCGAATTGAAACTTGACATAGGAGTTAAAATATATATTTTAAACATTTATGCTGAGTCTCAGCTTGTTATCTTGAAAATTACCCGATCTAAGAGTCGATTTCGATTATCGATTTTACTAGTACCGGACTCACGAACTAATTTCAATCTATTCCAGTTTCGTCAATTTTTGGAATATCAACATCAAATTTGTTTTACAAGTTGAGTACACCAGTATAAATATTCTTAGTAAGTATGAACGATTTTTTTAATGTTATTTTTAAAAACGACGCGCTTGAAATGGTCTTCTGTTTTACCTATCTCGTTTTAACTATAACACTTTTGGATTCAACGACTCCATTTTCGACATTTTTGAACATATCGATTTAAAAATTGGTACAGAAGTTAAAAACACAATTTTTTTTTGCTACACTTATTTTAAAAACTATATTTAAAAAATTGACTAATCTGCAGCCGATTAACTCAAGCGTTTTGATGAAAAATCTAAAAAGGTCGAAAATTATACTTTTTTAAGTTACTTGTGCTTTGAAAAGTAAATAATAAAAAAGGTTTATACTCCTTGATCTTGTTTGAATCTATATATTTAACTTGTAAAAAAACTTTCAGGTTGATATTTTGAAAATTTTCTAAACTGGAGCTGTTTAAAATGAATTGGTGGGTCCGGCACTCCTAAAATCGAGAAACCTATTAAGTCAAGTGGCTCTAGATCGGGTAATTTTCAAGATAACAAGCTGAGACTCAGCATAAATGTTTAAAATATATATTTTAACTCCTATGTCAAGTTTCAATTCGATATATCAAAATTCGGCCAATTTAGAATGAGAAAACGCTTCATATATGAAAACACGGTGGTATTTTTATTTTCCTCTATCTTCATCACAGCTCGAAATATTAAGGATAGTCGAAAAAAAAATGATAATCGATTTTTTTTTTCGACTTTGGGAAATCGATAGACTGGTAAACTTTTTTTTATGTTAATCTACATACTTTAATGTACTTATAAAAAAAAATTCAGCCGTATTGCAAATTACTGGTACTTTTGGTCTAAATTGACCTTTACCGATTGGCCTACTATGGGAAGCGGCCGACACACAGTGCATACCCCCGTATTGGGAGTATTTTCAATACACAATGCATTGTGTGCTTCACACGCCAATCCCCCTATTGGGAGTATTTTCAATACACAATGCATTGCGTGCTTCCCACGCCAACTCTCGTATTGGGAGTATTTTCAATACGCAATGCATTGCGTGCTTCCCACGTTCACCCCCGTATTTGGAGTATTTTCAGTACACAATGCATTGCGTGCTTCCCACGTCAACCCCCGTATTGGGAGTATTTTCAATACACAAAACATTGCCAATTTAAAGCCAACATGCTATGGACGCACATATGTGCTTTAAAATATTAGTGATTATTATGTAGAAAGGTTCAAAAATAAAGTAATTTCTACTCATTTAGACTATAAATATGCATAATAAAAGGTCAGCTCCTAGCATAGGAAATACGAAATTTGCGTAGCAGTGAACGTGTACCCTCCCCTCCTCGGTGAAAGGAGTCCAGGGATATTTTTGACCTCTCCAAGAAAACTTAAAATTTGGGAAGCCAATTTGGCTGTTCAGGTGAAATATTAACCCACACAGCATTAAGTCTATACCTTTACACTGTCAGTGAATACACAAAGACCTATAACACTCCTAGAGGTCGCACAAGTAGTGACCCAGCAGCCCATGCTTGAACTCTTGTAAAAAATAAAATAAGTATATGTAAAATCAAACGGCACATAACATTTGAAACATATTTTAGTGCTAATCCCTTTAAAGAAAAATACCTGACTATAATTAATAATATACATATTTTCCTTTCCATGGGAGCTAGGGGGGGGGGGGATGTATATGGCCCATTTAAATATGGGCGCCCTTGTACATATTATAATATAAGCACTACATATGCTAAGCATTACTGCGTGGCTAAACATCTTGGGTTCCACACTTGCAATCTAAAGTCAAAATATCTAATGCCCAATCAATACCATTAAGAAAGTGTACTGCTATTCTAGCATAAAACTGTGAGAATGTTAAACTAACAACTCATGTAAAACTTACCATGAGTAAATTAAATTTATACTAATCAAATCAACAAAATTAGCAAAACATGCTTGTTAAAATATAATAAAGAAGTGAAAATATTTTGAAAATGGCAGAGGAAAAGTGAGTCAGCCTACTGTGCGTCCGAGCTTTAGTTGGCAGTACAGGACATATGGGTGGTCGCGGGGCTATTACACGTCCTGACAACATGCGACTGTGGCTGTCGCCGCGATGCGTCTGCATGTCGACAAAGGCGTTATCGTTACTCACAGATGCATTAAAAAGGATGTTCACAAGTTATAGTTACCACCTAGTCTTCAATTTAAATTCAGTATTGTGATAAAACTATTTAACATTGTGTTTAAATTTATATAAAGGCAAGCAGAAACAATGTGATGGCACAGCGCCACTTACAAATATACAATGATAACTCTTGACTTCTACGACTCCTACTGCCTAAACTAAGCAGCCCAAGTAAAAAAGTTAAATAAATGTATCTATTTTTTTACAACTTTTCCGCTCGAAAAAGTTGCCTGACCAAAATTTTTTTTAAATCCTCGCTTACTACATTTATTATGTCCTGAGTTTCAGTTATAAAAGAATATATAAAATATATAACAAATGTATATACACTTCTTGGTGTCACATGAGGAAAGACAGTTTTATTAGCTTTAATTTGATACCATTTACAAAATTCCCAAATCATCTAGACATTCATTGAATTCATAGAGAGGAAACTTCATATGGAAATGGACCTTTCCCGTACTGCCAACTAAAGTCCGGACGCACAGTATATGGAGTAACAGAATAAAATAGATGAAAGTCACTAAAACTTCATTAAATAAAATAATTTTAAAATAAGTAAAATTCAAAAATATATACACACTAGTGGGCTCTTCAAAAAATGACTAAAGCAAGACGAAATACAAATGTTTTTCAATTACCTGACTTTTCTGCAAGGTATCTCCAGATTGTTGATCAGTTTTTGTAGCGCAAAATTTGGTACCAACCCTGGATTGGAACGACAAAATGGACACTTAGATAGTTCCATAGCACAAAGGCCGCATGCGATATTCCCACATTGACAACATGAGGTCACATGAATGTTGGACTTCAATTTCAGAGAGCCCATCGGTTGTAGACAAATATTACATTCGCCAAGGCTCGATTGAAGTTCATTGCAGTTACGGCAACAACTATACCTTGAATGACAATGACAAGTAGTATGACCTGAAATTGGAAAACATTTCATATTTTATTATTTAGCAAGTACAAAAACAAAGAAAATGTTACATTTTTTACTATGTTTTAATTAAAGAAGAGCTCTTGAATCCAACCAAGATAATTATGTATTCATTGAATCTTGAAGGGTGAGAGAGAAACCCTTTAGTTAAAGATATTCTATGTTCTCCGCACAAATTTTGGCTGTGAGGTATTGGGTTGTTCACGCTAGAATACAGAGGGATAAGGCAGATTTCCCTGAAAAGGAAGCCACACACTTATCACCTATCGTGGAGTGTTTGATGCCATCCGAATTTGTGCCTATTTTGAAGCAAGTCTGGCGTAAGTTTTCTATTCGACCCTAATCTAATATTTTTGCAGACGACGTTGTTTTACATTCTTCTGTTAAATGTTGAATACAGGTAAACATACTGTGACTAAATACTATAGGTTAGAACCTTTTAGGTTTTTTAAAATTATTATTCTTGCATTTCTGTTGCCATAGGTTAGCCTAGGGTTGAATTAGTAAACTTGTGCCACAAGTCTTACTTAGACAATGGGAAGAAGAGTGTGTAGCGGTACAGATTAATAAGCTCCAAGAGATTAAAGATACAGTCCGTCCATGGATATCTTCAAATCGTCAAGAGGAAGTGGTGATTTTTTATCTAAGCATGTATTCCATGCCAACCCATGGGTTTCTGATGCAGCATGGGAACCTTCCACTTTAGTCATACTGTTCTAAATTTCTTTCCATCAAGTACCTTCTTTTGGAATGTGAAAAATTAAAGCGTAAGAAGTTTCGCCTACCGAATTGCATTCAGACTTTGCAGGGTGATAACATCCAGACCATTGTCATGATGTTAGCGTATCACATCGTTTGAATGTGGTTGTTACGGTAATATTTAGAGATCCTGTAGGCTACCGGTACTTGTTTTGTTCAGATTATTTATTCTATTTTGTTAACTAGTTTTAGTGGAATGTTGAAAATAACTTTGTGTTTTGTGAGTTAATTTGTTGTTGTTTAATTTATAAGAATTAATTGAATGCTTGTGTTTTTCAGACAATGATGACCATTAAGGTTCCGTTCTTCACTTAAAAAAAAAAATACAAATATGTAGGTATATAGCCTGTATTATTTGTTTATCTAGCCCTATTATATGTGAAAAAATATAACAAAACTATTCAAATAACATCGTCCTTTTGATTACAAATTATTTGTTTTACCAATTGTATTACTTCATTCTACGTTTAGAAATTTACTCAGTAGAGAAACAAGTCATGAGCGCCCATACATATGGGCAGAGGGGGGCCGCGGACCCCCTAGCTCTCAGAGGATGGAAAATATGTATATTATTAATTGTAGCCAGATATTTCTCTTTTAAGAGATTAGCACTAAAACATGTTTTAAATGTTATGTGACATTTGATTTTACATTGTTTACTTATTTTATTTTTTACAAGAGTCTCAAGCATTCTGGGTCCACTACTTGGTGTGGCCTCTAGGAGTGTTAATAGGTCATATAGTGTATTCATTGAAGGTGTAACTTAAAGGTACAGACTCAACGCTTGTGGGTTAAAGATCAGAGCAGCCAAATAATTGGCTTCCCAAATTCTAAAAGTTTTCTGGGGAAGGTCAAAAATTTCCTTGGACCCCTTTTGCTGAAGGAGAAAAACTCCTTAATCCCCTAACCCGGTCTAGGCCCCCCCTCCCCTAGAAAATGTCATACTTAACAAGTAATATACTGGTAATAATAAATAAAATCTAAACTAAAATAATAATTTCAATAAGAATTTTAACAAGCTAAATATCATCACTGTCAAGTAAAAATAGCACCATTTTTTTTATTGAAAAACGTATAAAATCGCATAATAAACATCTAAACTATCCGCTAGATATCACGGCCGAGCGGAAAGACTATAGTCTATTTATCAGCGAGTTTGTGTTATTGCGAAACTGACTACAATGTTTTAAATTTTATTCATATAGGCCTATACTGTATTTAGTTTATATTTTATTTATAAGAATAGTTAGTTGTTCCTGAAAAACTTGGAATTATTTACCCTATCACAATTTTAATAAAGAAATCTATATATATATATATAATATATAAAAATGAATTGCTGTTCGTTAGTCTCGCTAAAACTCGAGAACGGCTGGACCGATTTGGCTAATTTTGGTCTTAAAATGTTTGCAGTAGTTCATAGAAGGTTTATACGTAAAGAAAAATTTGAAAAGTTTCCCGAAAAAGTTTCAAATTTGGAAGAAACTCAACAGCCTTTACAGTATGAACTCAAAACCATAGCTTAAAAAAACAGCTGTTCGTATAAAAAGCTTAGCAACACGTTATGTTTGTTTACAAACATTACCATAGCAACATTGCTTAGCAAATTTATAATCACTTTAATACTCTTCAAAACTAACAGCTTTTTAAGGTTAGATTGAAAAACTATAAACAAACACAAGGAAAAATCAACGAAAAATGCTTACGGAATTATAATTCAACTCAAACATTGGTTATTAAATATCTATATAGGCCTACTTAGAGATATGCTGTTTAAAATATTGTTTATATAAAATATATCATAACTATGAATTTTTTAATACTTTTCAAAACATATTTTCGCTATCAATAATAATAATAACAAACAAATTATTTGACACCATGCATAACCATAAACATACACGAGTTTAAACATATTATATTGAAAACTAAACAATCTGAATTAAACTAAATGCCGTTAAAATATCACATTCGTAGCTTTATTTTGATATATAATTGTATATTTAAATACTAAACAATATCTTATAACTAATTAGGCCTATACATTTAAAATTACAAACTCTATTTGAACCAGTTTGTTACATCCTAAATTAACGCGGATGTTACAAAGTGATTCAAATATCTTTTCTACGACCCCCAGCTAATTTAAACCCTCACTTGGAAAGGGTTAAAAGAAATTCGGAATTTTAGGGCGGTTTGGGAGGGGGTCAAAGTTACTAAAAATCCCTATAAGAACGAATTGGAATGAAATTTGGTACGTAGCTTCCTTTTAGGCTGTAGGTGCTCGCAACATTGTCAATGAAATTAAGTAAAAGTCAAAATTAGTAAGAACTATAAATTAAAACGATATATTTAAAGCTTTTTCATGTTTGATAGTACCGTAGTTTACAGGAATACAATTTTCAGTGCTTTCTTAAATAGCGTAGTCTTTTTTTCATGACCACAGTAGGATACGCACGGGTATTCAACGAACACTTAAAAAGAATACAATTACGTCAATAAGACTGAAAATACTAACAACCACGGGCAACGCCGTAAGGGTCAGCTAGTTATTAATATATAACTATTAATTAAAGAAGCTGTAGGCTATAATAAAAAGATGTTTAAATCTTCATGACTGGCTCAAGATCTGAAACCAAAATTATTGTTGTTTTTTCAAGTAGATTTTGAAAATACTAAGCTTACCTCTGATTCTTGAAAACGTGAAATATTTGCAGAATATATTTTTAATCATAATTTCCTTATACCAAAGGAAATAATAATTATTATTGAATTGTAGACTATTGAAACTGGATTAAACCATTTAAAAATTGTAACCAAATGAAATAGAACTAAAGATTTAAACAATAAACAGCTGATTGAATTTAATACCTTAAGCAGGTTTTCATCAGCTGTTCATCACAGCGGTTAAAAATAAAAATACAGTACCATCAATAAATAATTGAAATATACATGTATTTAGGCTATGCACTGTGGAGTGTAAATCTAAAGCTAAGTGAAATAAATATAGTATCTTTGATCATCTGTTGTAATAGGGCATGTATGTGAAGTTGATCTACTCCACCCACTTTTTAGCGAATTTCCATAGGAAAAATGAGGTATTGCAGTGGCCCTTATGGTGAGACCAAGGTCGGGAGTAGCAAATGAGCACCGATCATGGTCCCCAGAACACGTTTTGGGGTGTCATTAAAATTCATATATATTGGCTAAAAAATTGGTACACGTGTTGGTTGTCTATGTGGCTCGGACGAGTTCGTTAGCCAAAAAAATCCAACAACCGGAAGTACGTTTTTTGACCGGAAGTAACTATTTTTTGAGATTTTTACTACGAGAATGAAACTTTTTTAGAGTTTTTTCTAAAAATACAAATGTAGGATGTTATTCTGCACATTTTGTTTTTTTACGCGACCTTATAGCTCGCTTGGTTCCCCCAAAATCGACCAAAACGTAAAATACCATAAAAGTATTTGAAGCCAAGTGGTGCAAACTCACGAGGTCACTAAGCGCAAACAGACTAATATATTGCGTAGACACAGACAGCTGATCAACGCCTTCGGGAGTAGACCTATTTCCCAAATTGTTGGTTGAAACCCTAAAACATAGGCATATAAACTTAATTTTGGAAATTTGCTCAACTCACGTCAACGGTCCAGTTGCGTGGTCGAATTATTTCGCATTCCGAACGTTTGTTTGGGTTAGTAGGTTAGGTAGGGCATTAGGTTATTTATGGCTAATACAACTTCACACGAGTTTTCTCAAAATCCTAACAAAAACCACTTACACCCCGTTACAGTTCTTTTGTTTGGTATTTCAGATATTAATTTTGAACAGTTTTTACAGTACGGTAATTATCTATCCAGGTTTTGCAAACTGTCACCAACGTCATTTTCGTCTTGTCTGGCCGGTACGCCGGTATTCCTTACTCAATTTTAGGCTACTCTTAGGCTACCCATTAGCAAAGAATACTTAACACTTATAAGAAGCGAAACCGTAGTGCTTTTGAGGGCAACGCTTTTGAGTCACCGAGAAAGCCTACTTCAACGAGAAGCCAACAGGTTTCGCTAGTGTCAACGCGGTGGACTGTACATTTCTCCCCAACTTGGACTTTGGAACGTTGACCCACCCCATCCCACCATACCCCGTCACTTTCACTGGTGGGAAAGCCAGTTTTCCCTTAATGTAATCCTTAATGTACAGCTGTTTAAATTAATATATTTTAAAGCTGTAATTATTTGTTTGTTTTGTAGGTATGTAATTTGCTGTAAATATAGATTACCTTTATTTTGTTCATGATATTAAATTTCTACAAATGTACATCTTTTAAATCCGTAATTATTTGTTTTGTCTGGAATTTGCTGTAAATATAGATTGCTTTTCTTTTCCCAATGATATTTAACTTTTACAAATGTAAAATGTTAAAGAGAAGTAATTATTTGTTTGGTTTTTATGTAATTTGCTATAAATATAGATTGCCTTTCTTTTGTCAATAATGTTTACCTTTTAGTAATGTAAATATTTTAAAGCTGCAATTATTTGTTTGTTTTGTACGTAATTTGCTGTAAACATAAATTGCCTTTCTTTTGGCAATGACAAATAACTTTTACTAATGTAAATATTTTAAAGCAGAAATTATTTGTTTGTTTTTCATATAATTTGCTGTAAATATAAATTGCCTTTCTTACTTTCTATTTCCAATGATTTATAAACTTTCAAAATGTACATATTTTAAATTTGTAGGCCTATTCATTGATTTTTTTGGAATTTAATTAAATGTAAATATAGAATGTCTTTGTCTTGCCTACTGAAATATGCATTCTTAACATGTAATTTGTGTTTGAAAAAGAATTTTAACGATCATGTTCATAAATATTTAATAACATTTTCTGAATTACAGTGGGTTGTATTGTAGTTTAGTAAAAATGTGCAATTTGTTTTGGTAGTTTGTTTGAGATAGACATTGCAGTTGTGTAATAGCATAGATCATGAGGTTATCCAAATACAATGGTAATAGTAATTTTTTTTTAGTCATAATTGAAATTATAGAAATCAATCATTGTGCTTTCAAATTGATGATTTGAGTATTTTTTTAGAAACCATGTTTAACTTCAATAATAGTTTACAAAAATATGTTTTTACATTAGCACAATTTGCTATTCTAGTACCTAATCTGAGAATCAAGAGAGGTTGTTGAGTTTGCTTTATTTTAGACAATGATGTTTTATTAATGTCATATTTTTTTATTTTCATTAATAATTGGTTTTTACGTTAAAATAAAATTGTGAAATTTTATATATTGTTTCCAATATGGACAATTTCAAGAAAAAAATATTGCAGCCTATCGCAATATTGGATCTTTGAAAAATTAGAGCTTTGTTAAATGCAAAGCAGAAGCAGTCGGAATTACCGTACTTTATTTTTGGGCTTAAATTATATCTGTCGGCCTATTTAAACCTTATGGGGCAAAATGCAACAGACTCTTGACACTACGATATAATTTGTCTATTGGGGTTGGGCCAGTTGGGGATGAAAGAGAAAGTTGTTTGTGTGTGTTGGTGAGAGAGACAGATATATTCGCCGCTCGGCAGCCCGCAAAAAGACTGGTGGCGCTCGGAGTGAATAAAACAGAAGAAGAAAAGAAAAAAGGAATGAATATTGCATTAAAATTAAATTTAAAATTGATTAAAAATAAAATAAAACAAAAACATTTGTTCTGTGATAATTAATTAGGCCAAAAGATCTGCATTCATAACATAAATATAACTTAGTTACATACGTAACACACACTCACATACCATAATAAACCATACACTCTCTCTTTCATACCTACATATACACATGCGTATCTAAAAGTTTAACATTTAAAAAAATACAACACTATACACAAATATTAAAAAAAAAGAAAACACTTCCGTACCCGTAAAACATCTCTTACACTTATTCCCCACGAAACCAAATAAAATTAGAATAATAATGTATTCCTATTTATACGAAAACCTCCAACAGACCTTCAACACAATCCATGCCAAAAAGCCAGTTTCTCGATTTTAGGAGTACCGGACCCATTGATAAGTCAAGTGGTTCCAGTGGCGGATACAGGGGTGGTCATGACCCCTATGACCCCCCCCACCAAATTATTTAAGTTTAAGAGGGGACCGGAGTCAATTGTAAAACCGCTTTTTAGTTTCCAAAGTGAACACTAGGGTAGCTCTACAAGTTCTTCCGTATCACTACTTGGAGCGCTGCCTGCACAAAATGAGTTATACATACAGCTACCTGCTCCCAACTGACAGGGAGGGGGAGAGTCCGAGGGACAGCCGAAAAATAAAGTGAATAACACTGTTATACGCATTCACAACAATCACAAGCTAGACAGTCTGGCATTTAGCCGTAGGCTAATAGAAAATGATGAGAGGGCGATAATGCTTACAGAATGTAGGTCCACCCGTAAGTATAAGAATCGCGTTGACATTATTAGTAGCCTACCACTCATAAGTAAATATTGAAATCTTGAGTTCTCTAATGGTACATGACTTTTAAATATTATATTTAAACAGAAATTCAATATTTTTTCAATTCATTACTGATGATTTTAAAAAGTTGTCCAGCTTGGTTTTTTTATATTGCAACATGGTTTGCTTATGACTTAATAGATTATAATATTTACTGTTACAAAGTGTTTGAAACTGTAAAAATTAAAAATAGATTATTTTTACCGATGTTGCCTGTTTCAAACACGAATAGTGTAGAATAAAGATAACAAACATTTTGCCATACCAATAAGTCTTGTTTACTTCAGTAAAGTATATTGTACAAATATAAATTCAAATATTGTAATAGCAATATTTCTTCAATACCTACAGCTACAGCTTTCAAAGTTTGTGTATACCAAAGCACAGACTATAGAATTTCTATAGTCTGTGACCAAAGTCATATTATTTGTCATTTTTCTGGTGACTAAAATTCCAAAAACCCTTAGGATATTACAGACCTAATATCAGAAGTAATATACATTATATTTGTTTCCTTATCATGTTTCATATCACTGCAAACTATGATAACTGGTCCCGCAATCAAAAAATATATCATTTGTATGGAAGAAAAAAAATTATTCAAAAGTTGTTCTTTTTCATACAATATTGGGTTTTTAATAACTTTCACGCAAAACTTTCTAGTAATTAATTTGAATAGCATAAAGTAATAATGAGACGTAAATCATCTTAAATATCGTTGTGTAAAATAATTATGTTTTATTGAACACACCAAAGTAGTGTTCTTCAATTATTTAAAAAATCAAAAAATAAATAAGCACTCTTTATGGTTAGCCTACATCATGCTTATTGCCTACATGAATAGTTTTTCCTAGCAATTGATTTGAATAAAATTATAAAATTGAAGTAATAATAAGACTACAATTTAAAAAATAATAAGACTACAATAATACAACAATTAGACTACAAGTAAATAATAACAAGACTACTGCAATAATACTACATTTCAATAATAATAATACTACATACAATAAGACTAAAATTTTAATAATAATAAGACAATTGAAGAAATAATAATTCAAATGTCAGCTTCGGACAGTTCTTCTACTTCTCTAATTTCTCCATTAACAACGATCTTGGATGTTTTATTAGCAACTTTATTCTTTGCATTGAGTATGTACGTCGGGTTTCTAATGGGCATCGACCTGCATACTCTTGGGCCAATAAGTTCAGACAGAATACAATTCTTGTAGAACTTTTCTAGTTTCAAAGACGTGCCGCGAGGCTGGCAAAAGGGTGCCTGGTGCTCCCAAGACCTTGTTGTCCTATTTTGATTTCGAGCTGAGGGATAATGTGGGAGACTTTATTGTAGTTGGCTCGCATAATCGCAAGGCACTGAAGTGTAAGGGCGATTGGCGGACATAAAATTCTGAACCGAGTGTTGAATGAGTTTGATTGAGGGAAATTTATTGAAATAAAACGTAAAATAAAACAATAATAAAAAAGCAGTACCGGAATGGCGTTGCGGCACCAGTATATTCTTGTATACAGGTTATGCTTAATGTATTACTATATTATTAATAATTAATTACATTTAATTTCTGTCATATTACACAATCTTGTTATCGCATTTAATTTATTGTACTATTCTTTCCATATTTAACTAGATAAATTTAACTAGATATAATAAAATGTTGAAATATTTTGAAAAATGTTGTCATTATTATCAAAAAATTATGAAATGTCAATTTTATTTCATGGGCACATTTAAAAGGGCACTTTTTGAGTTTTTTGCTTTTATGTTTATTATGGCCAATTTTAGTGGTACTTATTCAAAATAAAGGGGAATATTGTTTTTATTATCAAAATGTTATACAAATTTGTATTTCATCGGTATACTTTTAAATTTACTTTTTGAGGTTTTTTGGTTCTACATAAAACACTTATGCTACATATTTATGAAGATCTACCGTGCCCATTTTAGTTATGTTTATTTGAAATAAAAAAGAGAATATTGTTATTATTAATAAAAAGTTATGAAAAGTAATTTATTTTTCATCCTAATACTTATAAGGACACTTTTTGAGGTTTTTTGGTTCTAGATTAAAACCCTATTGCTACCTATTTCTGAAAATCAATGCAACCGATTTTCGTGCGGTTGGTTTTAAATGAAAGTAAATGTAATTATTATCAACAAAATAAGAACTGTCATTTTTATTTCATCGGTTTATTTATGCGGACTCTTTTTTACTTTGTTTGGTTTTATTTTAAAACTCTATTGATATCTATTTCTGAATTTAGTGTGTTTTCTTTTAAAATAAAGAAAATAATTGAATTATTATTATTTTTAAATTAAATATGATACGATTGATACCTATTTCTGGAAATTCATTTTGCCCTAGGACATTTTTCTGCCGACCTCGGGAGGCTTTTTTCGCTAGTACGTTCATATTTTAATTGAATAAACGAACAGCTGACTTTACGGCCCTAGGGCAGAAAAGAGCTACTTTCGGCCTCCAAATGACGTTCCGAAAATAGCTGAAAACATCGTAGTGTGGTGAAAAAGAATTTTTTAATATATTTATATTTCTTATATATATTTTATTTTTTAAATATTAAAACAAATACTAAAAAAACAAAAAACGCATAAAGTAATAATTACCATAAAGAAAACCCGAGAAGTTAACAAATGGTAACAAAATACAGTTATTTACCAAAAATATCAAAACATTGGTAAAAACATAATAAATTGTACATAGAATATGAGAACAATTAAAAAAATAATGAATGCCTAATACCAAAGAAAACTAATTACAACAAATCTAGTAGCAAAACACATTACTTGGCCTACTCATATAGAGCATAACAAATGTATTATGAAAATAGTGCACACAGGTCAAAGTTTATAAGCACTCTGGTTCGTGGGCTCTTAGTTAGTAATTGCTACAAAAAACTATTATTAAATTTACAGTTTTAGTTTATTTGATTTTTTATATCCAATTACTGTACGAATTCAATGATCTTATTCCTAAATATGTTATACTAGCTGTTACCCGCGACTTTTATTCAAGGGTCGTATTGAGTAACTAAACCACAAACTTTTGATAAAAATAAGAATGATACCGATATTGTAAGAAGTTTGCAATCTTCCTTGCCGGTGAGCGACGCTAGTGAAACCTGGCGGGACATCGATGAACTACTACGGCTGCCGATCCATGTACTTTGTAAACTCTAATTGCAGAGGTATTTTGAAACGACGAAATAAAATACTTCTATTGAATGTAACTGAAATATTAGACGACAATTTTAACGTCACAATACTTTAGTTGATGTAGGTTTAAATTTAAAACATACTTGTCTTAAAATACAATTTTTACAACAGAATTAGTTTTGCTATAAAAACGTTGAAGTCTTATGGAGAAATAGATATTGAATTTCTTAAAATAAAAATATAAAACAAAACTTTCAGTAAACAATTTTTTATAGGCTGATACGTAAGATAGTAACAAATTATTTGTCTGTTACGATTTTTTACTGAACGTGCTGGTTCTCGGTGAGAAAAATATAAACTATACCCGCCCCATGTTAAACTGGAGATCAGAGCCGTGACCGGGCTGACTCCGGTCCCCTCTTAAGGTCTGATTTCTACGTTTGATTTAACCCTACAAGCGCTAGTTGCCTAAAAACTTGACGCTGCGCGAGAAAGCACAAAAAAGATACAAAACTTGTCACTTTTCTAAGTTTACTGTTCATAATCAGACAGATTTGTTTTGAAAAGAATAGCCTATAAGCACTCTTTTTTATTCGTCAAGATTTGAACTTTCTAACACTGATTTCCAATCTTTCGTCACTCTTTAAAATCTGTAAAAAACTCTTGCTCTTTCAAGACAATATTTATGGCCTAGAAATGTTTTAACAACTAATTCATATTGTTTATATTTTTACCCCCCCCCCCCCCCCCCCCGGTAGGGCCTAATGTTATTTTCCACTTCTTATGACCGATGACCCCTCCCCAAATGAAATCCTGTATCCGCCCCTGAGTGGCTCTAGGCTGTTTAAAATACATATTTTAACTCCTATGTCAAATTTCAATTCGATATATTAAAATTCAGCCAATTTAGAATGACCCAACGCTTCATATATGAATGAGATTTCAACTTATAGTGATTTCTCCTGCTGCAAAATACATACCTGCATTATTTAATTTTTTCCAGACAAACCATTGCTTGGAGGAAAGAAGTACATATTATGACCTTTTTTATTGAAAAATACTTTCCCTACACGATGGTATTTTTTATTTTTCTCTATCTTCATCCCAGGTCGAAATATTAAGGATAATCGGGGAAAAAAATATGATAATCGATTTTTTTTCGACTTTGGAAAATCGATGGACTGGTAAACTTTTTTTATGTTAATCTACATACTTTAATGTACTTATAAAAAACAATCAGCCGTATTGTAAATTACTGGAACTTTTGGTCTAAAATTACCCCTACCGACTGGCCTAAGTGTAATGTATAGTAATGTAATGTAATAGTACAAGTCATTGAACTATATATGACTAATATTTATTGCAGCTGAACTCTGTAGGCCCTACCTACATCTATTATTATGATCTATTTATTGAAACAGTATAAATCCATTACAATAAATGACGGACTAAAATGATGGTAGACACGTGACATCGGAAAGTGGCGAGTGCTCGCGGGCCGGAGTGTAGCCGCTTCCATTTAAAAACATGAGAAAAATTGTTCCGCATTTTTTTCTAGACAGAGAGGACCGGACCGAATCCGACAAGTGTAGAGGACCATACCTTTACACGAGTCGCGGAAAAGCCGTAACAGTACGGCGTCTTATCACTAGGCATCAATAAACTGAAAACTAAGTTATAGGCTATAATTAAAGTGATTGAATCAAATTCCTTGTAAAAGTTAAATAATACCAGAGTATTTGGTGGAGTGTGGCAAAACGTTGTAAGTGCATATTTATGAATACTATACTGTATTAAAATAGCTATTCCACCTACTCGAATCACGTGGTATCTCCTCAGTTCGAAATCTCCTGGGACGAGGTAACTCACGAGGGTCTCTGATTCTTACGAAAGATGGTGAAGGTACCGCTTGTGAATCCATGCCTAGCTTCCTAGTAAACTGCAACATTTGAAAATTCTATAATAAAGTTATCACAAAATACGAAAATCTGACGAATTTTGTATGCTAAGGTGAAAATATTAAACGTGTAGTATATTGTAAGTCTATTTTGTTCTTTAAGGCTCCGTCAAACAGAGCGTATATTAGAGTGTTACCAGCTATTCTACAATTTTAGTATCAACATAACATTTTTTCACCTAAAAATGCATGTAGGCCTACTATAGTTCAAGATTTTCATTGAAAATCATTAAAATGTACGTTTTGTTACTAGCCTAAACAACTGTAAATAAGTAGGTACTGTACATGTAATAACTTACATCAGGGTATTTCCAATCAATTCTACAACTTTAGTATGGTATCAACTAGAAATGTTTCACCTAAAAATGCATGTAAGCGCCTACTATAGTTTTCTCTTTACTAACTAGCCTAAACCACGTAAATACATGTATTAATATATATTTGGGTGTTTCTCAGCAATTCTACAACTTTAGTAGCAACTAAAAATACTTGTAGGCATACTGTTTATGGTTTTCATTGAAAATCACAAAAATATTTGTCTTTACTAACTAGCCTATAAGTGCATGTATTAAGATGCAAGATGCAATTCACGGCGATTCATCACGCACTGCTGCATTTAAACTCTGGACACGACACTCCACTGTTTTTACCCTTTAGACCACTGACTTAAGACATCCAACATCGGATAAATTCGCATGTTTCTGATTTTTTGGTATGTTATTAGGGTACCTACCAGTAGTGTAAAACCAAGTTTGCAGCTTCGAAAGACTTGTGCTAACTTCGTGGGGCTCGAAAAACCTCGAAATTTTCCCACTGATTTCAGTTTTTGGCCCGAAACTCCTAAAAGGGTGCTTCCTACGGAAAAAGTCACTCTTTCCTTTTTTGAAGCTGTGAAAAGTTCCTACAATTTGAGCCCAACCCCAATTCTTTAGGTCCAATAAATCCCAAAATACAGGACCCCAAAAATTGTAGTTTTTTTCAAAAAATGCAAAATTTCAGCTTTTGTCGTCTGTCGGGATAAATATTGTCTGTAATACTCATTCTACGAGAAAATTTATTAGATATGAAGTTGTAGAGAAAATATTTAGCTTTCGTTTAAGCCCAGAACGAAGCCTGTAGGCCAAACAGGTATCTCGTTATCTTAGAAAAACAAAAATGGGTTAAATCGGGGGAGGGAGAGATCGGAGCATGAGTGAATACATTTAATTGCCATGGTTATTCATAGTTATTACACATATTATTAGTAAAAAAAAGTATGTACGTACTCATCCAATATATAAATAAACTAACGTAATAATAATAATAATAAATAACTAATTAAAACAAACTAAAATAAATGACGTTGGCCTTACCTATCTTTGACGCGTCGCTGAACTTCATCTTGATCAAAACCGGAATCTTTTGGTTTGGAAGGCCCAGGTACGTCCTCGTGTAGTGCTGATTCTTGGGATGAGAAGGTGATAGGTAGGCCTATGGGGCTGTCTAGGTCGTCAGTGTCGTCGATTTCTTGCCTCGACAAAATTTGCCCAAAGCAGAGCACTTCAGCCCTGCTTGTTGGCACGAACACGTTCTTCCCTCGCATCCCTTGCGGCATTTACAAGACAGGAATTTAAGGAGAGTTTGTGGGGCAGGGTCTGCAGTGTTTGATAAGGGAAAAAGCCCGTGTTTGCTCCTACTCCAGCCCCAGTTGGATGGGTCCCTATTTACCCCCAACCACTTTCGCACCTGGTGGTACGTGCGATAGCTGTGTTGAGCAGCTGCTTCTTTGGTTGGGGGCAAACGAGCCAGATGGACCTTTGCGTTGGCAGCACTTCTTACGAATAAATCATATCTGAGGGTGTGGAGGTCATCTTCGGAATTTCCTCCATAAAGGGCCACCAGGCACTTTCTCCCAGCTGACTCTATTTCTTCGTGGGTGGCATCAGGCTGCAGGAATTTCTTGGCCTCTTCCACAAGATGTTTATTTTTCTGGAATACAACTATCATTTTTATTTTGCCTTGCCAGAAAAGGGCAGAGGTGGTGTCACAGCCGGTAAATGCGTGGAGGAACATTTCAAATCCAGGGCAGAATGGCAAGTCACCTCGATTGAAACTCGCAGATGTGAACTGTTGACAACCAGCCTCACCCCTGCAACTTTTCTGGAAGAACACGCTGTCAATGTTTGAGCCCAATCCATTTAAGAGAATGGATCAACATCTTCTCCAATGATGACGACCATTTCATATGATATTCTCTTATCCAGGGCTGTCTGCACAATTAAGCAGTAAGCATCCTCTGCTGCTTGTTTGGTGGTAATCCCCTGGTTTTCCATTCCGCTGCGGAGGAACTCGATCAGGCGTCGCTTGTTTTTTCGTTGGAGAGGAGTTTCTCTTAAGGCACTTTGATGAGTGTAGACTCCTCGAAAATGATATCGCAACAAGAAGAGGATACAGTCATATCGACGCAATCTTTCAGCAGCTTTGGTGCTGTGTGTAGCCATATCCTCTGGATACCCATAGAAAACAACTGCCACATTCCTTCCATAGTGGTTAAATGTGTAGCTAATGTAGTTTGCTACAATTGAACTGATTGAGTCATCGCGGTGCCACACGACTTTGTGAAGCAAGTAGCCTCCGATGGTAGGATACTGGGTGGTGTCAAATATTTGAGAGCGAATGTCTTGCAGGACTATCTGTGCTGCAGCCTTCACCACGCTCAGTCGCTCTTCTGCAGGGTTTTTCTTTCTTTCTTCGTACCAATTATTGTAAAGAATTGTTTGCTGGTCAACAAAAGTTAGGATTGTGCTGCGGCCTTGACCAATCTTAGAAAACATGATCTTTTCACCATATCGCCTTTTCAGGTGAAGTTCAACATTTTTGCGATCAGGCTTGTAATCACCGGTGAAGTGATCTGTGATGAGATCACTCATTGAAAACTGACATTCCTCTCGATTTTCGGCCAAATATTCGTAGATGCGCTCCATACCCTCAGCAAGGTGAGTTGTTTCAGGACGCCCTCTCTTATCTCCACCTGAACGCCGCTTGTTGTTCTCGTAGCACTTTAGGTGGTATCTGCCTTCCGCAGCAACCAGATCACTTATACATGAAAGACGCTGTATAATCTTTTGTCCCCATTCACCCGCATTTGCAGCTATTTCTAAAATCGAATCCTTGAAACTCAGTGTCTCTACTTGACGCACAACATTCCGCCGTGAAAGGGACAATTTCTGCTGGGCCTTGAAAAACTCCTCAGTGATTTTTTCAGCACAGAGAAAGCCAATATCCCCGATTAAATGATGTCTGGAGCCTGAGGAGCCTCGGTCCCTCCGTGAACTCGAAGCTGTAGGAACTGTATCCCCCCCCCCACGATGGACAGATGCTGCAATATTACTTTTAACGGTGTATCTCTTTCTACATGCGTCATGTACGGTAAATTCATTCAAGGTACTCAAAAAAACTTTGTCCTCGACAAGCCCACGTTTCTCACTCACTTCAATAAGCGTCTGGATACCGCGTTTTTTTACAACTACCACTGTCCCTGCGCTGAGTGTTTCGCGACATATGAAACAGTTTCTTGGCGGAGCCGACATTTCGGCGAACACACTTCGAACAATTTGACGTGAAATACGAATGTTTCATAATACGTTCACATTTTTTGTAAAGAGTACAGTACCGAACACGACCAACAAGAAAACTAAACTGAGAAGATAACGATAAGGGCGACCCGAAGAGGTAGGGGAAGAGGGACATCTGCCGAACTCTTAACCTGGCTCAGGCAGGCGTTATCTTTTCACACAAAAGGGGGTAAAACAATCCGTTTCGCCTTCGTCAAAGATCGCATTTTCACAGGTTTTAGTACCTTACCCATATCAAAGATAGGTAAGGCCAACGTTATTTTATTTTAGTTAGTCATTAATTATTGTTATTCAATGACGCGTCAAAGATAGGTAAGGCCAACGTCATTTTTTTAGTTTGTTTTAGTTAATTATTAAATATTATTATTATTATTATTACGTTAGTTTACGTACATACGTTTTTTTTCCTAATAATATGTGTAATAACTATTAGGCCAGTTAAATAAGACCATTTTGGAGCCATTTCTGGAAATAAATGTTGGAAAGCTGGAAATAGTTTTGATCGCTTTATTTGACACCTAATTGAAGTATCCTAGGTTTGCACCACCCCCTGCTGCGAGCTTCAAAGGAGGGGTCCAAAAAACCCAAACATTTTCGGCCTTTTTCAGTTTTTTGCTTTTAACTCCTAAAGTAAGCATTTTACTCTTTTATAAATTAAAGAGCATTAAACTTTGCGTTGACTGGTTAGCCACAAAGTTTAATTTGACCGAGAAATATTGTCAAAATCAATGGTCATAAAATGATGATTTTTACCAACTTTGCTTAAAAAGTTACTATTAAGACTTTTAAACGTCTGTACCGTGGAATCGGCTGTTCTAAATGAAAAGACGTACTGAATGAAAGTTGTAGGAAATTTAATTCTGCGTTCAGCAAATACCTAACATTTGAAATTCGATCAAGTCTGCAAATAGAAAATTAAATTTTTCGATCTGCAGTTATACGCGTAGCAGTTAGCAAAAAGGTACCTTCCACAAATCTAGGTAGAGTACAAATCTACTCCACACTAATTATGTTTAGAAATTGGTATTCTTAATTAAAAACTCATCAGTAACATTTATAATAATAACTTTTAATAAAATTTAAGAAAAAACTATTTAAAATTAATGATACATTTAAATATATTGTCAATGAAATATCGAAACAGGAATGTATAAATTTGGAAATTTTTTGATATGTATTATTGCATTTTGTATTTGCAAATAATAATAAGAAATGATATTTATATACAATTAAGTCAAAAATAAAGTCGTTAATAAAGGTTTTGAAGTGGAAGGTTTATACAAAATATAGAGTCGACCGACATTGGTTCTTCTGTGGTAAATGAGAAGGGTAAGTAGTTAAGAAGGGGTCCCGTTATCTCCTATAGTACAACGCATTTAGAATGGCGAGCGGGCTCGCATACGCAGGAAAGCCTGCCTCCCACCAACTTCAGTCTCAGTCAAATAGTAAAAAAAGGACAGTCAGTGTCAAATCTGCACATACGTGCGTGGCTGTGTTGTATATGTCGTGTGTATAAAGCCATCGTGTATAAAGCCTGCAATAATGGAAGTGTCTCTGCAAATAGAACAATTTTGGGGAGTTACCTTCTCCACAACAGAGCAACACGTTAATGCCAGATTTTCTAGAATTCGACAAGATGAAACAGTTGTCATGAAGTTTTTAGGCTGGTTTTCAGCACATAATCCTTTTCCAGTTGGAGAAAGCATCATGTCAATCAGCACTGGAGTAGTAGGGGACGAAAAGATAAATTGTCATCAAGCCTATGAGATTGGAATTCAATGTATGGAAAATATAATAGGCAGCAATTTCAAGGATGTGAAGTTTCAAAGGAAGAAACGAGTGTCACCCCTTAAGTGTGCTACTTCCAAAGTCAGGATTCATGACGAGGATATACCGGTCAGCTCTGATACTATTTTCAGGCGCATTTCATTTTTCAAGAAGTCTGACGAAGATCTCAAGAAATACTTTGAATTTGAGCTGGAACCTTACCCACTTTCAATTTTTGATGACATAGGAATGCGAAAAACACGTAAATATGTTTTTTATGACTTATTTGACCCTTTCACCAGTGAAGATGAGGAATTACACTGCTTGGACGACCCTGTGTATGTCATTGATGGTGGATTTCTTCTGCACCGAGTGGTATGGCAGAGTAAAGAAAGGTTTTCACACATCCTAACGAGATATGTTGATTATGTTAAAAAATATTACGGAAAAGAACCAGCTCCAGCAGCGGTTCTGCAAAGTGTGTCATGCAAGTGTGCAATGGGGTGCCGAGGAGGATGCAGCTGCCGGAAAGTAGGGTTGAAATGCTCCTATACATATGCTACGAGTGCAAAGGGCAGTCCTGCTCAAATGCTCCCGATGATGAAGCATCAACCCTTATCAGTGAACATGGCTTGGAACTGCTCGTGGAGGATTTGTATGAATCAGGTACCTATTACATTTACACTCTGTCTTCATAACATTGCTTGTATTATTATGTTTTTTAGTTAAAAATGTTCATTGACTGTACTTAGACGTTTACAGATACACGTATTTCAACGTTCATACACTGATTCAAGTTCCCTATAATATTTACTCTGACTAAAAATCAAATTTAAAATTCTGATTCAAACTCAAAATTCATAATAAAATTCAAAGTCATATTTGAAATTTAAAGTCAAACTCGACTTTATTTCTTTGTTACAGAGGAACACATTGCAGAAAAAGAATTAGAGGTTGGTGGTGAGTATACCACAGAAGAACCCATGCTTGATGAATCTGTTTACGGGCCTTCCACTTCTAAATGCCAAAAACTGTATTAATAACTTTATTTTTGACTTAATTGTATTGTATATAATTCTTATTCGTTTTAGCAAATACAGTGGATTATGTCTATACATAACAAAAAGTGCCCAAAAATCTAAAATATTTAACATTCTTGTTTTGATATCTAATTCACAATAATGTAAATGTATCATTAATTTGAAATAGATTTTTCTTAAATTTTATTAAAAGTTATTATTATAAATGTTACTGACGAGTTTTTAATTAAAAATACCAATTTATAAACATAGTTAGTGTGGTGTAGATTTGTGACTGGAAGGTGCCTTTTTGCTGACAGCTACGCGTATAACTGCAGATCGAAAAATTCAATTTTCTATTTGTAGACTTGATCGAATTTTAAATGTTAGGTACTTGCTGAACGCAGAATTAAATATCCTACAACTTTCATTCAGTAGGTCTTTTCATTTAGAACAGCCGATTCCACGGTACGGACGTCTAAAAGTCATAATAGTAACTTTTTAAGCAAAGTGGGTAAAAATCATCATTTTTTGACCATCGGTTTTGACAATATTTCTCGGTCAAATTAAACATTGTGGGTAACCAATCAACGCAGAATTTAATGCTGTTTAATTTATAAAAGAATAAAATTTTCTGTAAGATGCTTACTTTAGGAGTTAAAAGCAAAACACCGAAAAAAGGCCGAAAATATTGGGGGTTTTTGGACCCCTCCTTTGAAGCTCGCAGCGGGGGGTGGTGCAAACCTAGGATACTTCAATTTGATGTCAAATAAAGCGATCAAAACGATTTCCAGCTTTCCAACATTTATTTCCACCTCCAGGTCTTATTTAACTGGGCTATATGAATAACCATGGCAATTAAATGTTGTATTCACTCATGCTCCGATCTCTCCCACCCCCGATTTAACCCATTTTTGTTTTTCTAAGATAACGAGATACCTGTTTGGCCTACAGGCTTCGTTCTGGGCTTAAACAAAAGCTAAATATTTTCTCTACAACTTCATATCTAATAAATTTTCTCGTAGAATGAGTATTACAGACAATATTTATCCCGACAGACGACAAAAACTGACATTTTGCACGTTTTGAAAAAAACTACAATTTTTGAGGTCCTGTATTTTGGAATTTATTGGACCTAAAGAATTGGGATTGGGCTCAAATTGTAGGAAATTTTCACAGCTTCAAAAAAGGAAAGAGTGACTTTTTCCGTAGGAAGCACCCTTTTAGGAGTTTCGGGCCAAAAGCTGAAATCAGTGAGAAAATTTCGAGGTTTTTCGAGCCCCACGAAGTTAGCACAAGTCTTTCGAAGCTGCAAACTTGGTTTTACACTACTGGTAGGTACCCTAACAACATACCAAAAAATCAGAAACATGCGAATTTATCCGATGTTTGCCCTTTTTTTGTCTACCGTCAGTGGTCTACTTATGTAGCCACAATTATTGCTAATATTATAGTCAAATAAGACCAAAAAAACAGGTAGTCTGAAAGGACATAAGTTAATACTTTTTTGGTGTACATTTTCGAGAATTTTTGCTAACAAATACTGAATCATAAAAATTGAAATACTTTTTTAAATTAAATAGCCTACTCGCTTTTTATGTTGCAAATTATTTCGAATATTCACACACTAACAATTCACAAAAAGTATATGAAAATATTAATATTATTATAACATGTACGAAACACGAATTTATAACGAGCATCATGGCATGATATTTGTACTCTACAAAAGATTGTCTTCTATTTTCACCCTTGACTAAAACACTAGTTTTCTTTTGATTTTGTTTTGAAATTATTCGTTTGGAAAGTTACGTCTTCAGTTCACTATAATGTAACACGTAATGTAGTAGTAAACAACTCGCTAAGCATGATGGGAGGGTCCCGTGGCTGAACCGCGCACTCTCATTCGCTGCCTTGGATGTGGCAGATTTTGATACCAACAATGGCCTAACCCTGTTTGGATCTGACGGATTTTGAAACCAAGCAGCTTTTTCAACATGATTTTACAGTAGAATGTGGCGGGTTTAGCTACAAAATAATGGTTTAGGTTTTATTGAATTCTGCATGTAAAAATCTATAGGATAGGATGTATAACTCAAATTTTATTTTTTTGGGTTTGGCGGGATTTGATTCTAGGCGCCTCATATATAAAAGCGAAATACCACTGACTCACTCATCACGATTTCTCAAAAACTACGGAACGGATTGAAATGAAATTTGGTATGTAGCTTCCTCTAGGGCCATAGGTGCTCACTAAGAAAGGGTTTGAAAAAATTCGAAATTTTAGGGGGGTTTGGGGATCAAAGTTATTAAAAAACGATTTCTTCAAAACTACCGAACGGATTGGAAGGAAATTTGGTATGTAGCTTCCTCTAGGACCATAGGTGCTTACTAAGAAAGGGTTTGAAAAAATTCGAAATTTTAGGGGGGTTTGGGGGATCAAAGTTATTAAATCACGATTTCTTCAAAACTACCGAACGGATTGGAATGAAATTTGGTATGTAGCTTCCTCTAGGGCCATAGGTGCTCACTAAGAAAGGGTATGAACAATTTCGAATTTTTAGGAGGGGTTTGGGGGGATCAAAGTTACTAAAATCATAATTTCAGATCTTTTATTATTATGAAAATAGTGCTTTTATTATTTAAGATCTATATATATATAAGCCAAATACCACTCACTGACTGAACACTTAAAAAGAATACAATTACGTTAAAAAGACTGAAAATACCAACCACCACGGGCAACGCCGTACGGGTCAGCTAGTATTGTATATATCCATAGATACTATATAATTATATACATACTTATCTACGCGGTGCGACTCTCTTCTGCTTCGCGTCAGTTGAGGTAGGCCTACACATACAGTACATACATTGTCGAGTACAGCGTGACGTGTTTCGACGCTATTTCGGTGGAGGCTTTTTACCACGTGCATTTTTAGAGCAAAGGGTCCACAACCACATGTCTGCTGAACTATATTATCAAAACATACCCCCGTAATGTTAATTATATACGGTGAATCGTCGAGAAATTGTTAATTTAAACAAGTTTTCAACCATTCCTACAGAAATACCTTACTTTACCCCTCCATATCTCCAAAACTATTGATCGCAGCAAAAAAAACGTATAGAACCGTTTTTGTACTTTAAAAAGTTATGGAACAAACTAAGCTCTAAAGAGAAGAATTTAAGAGATATTTGCAAAAACAAATGTTTTCACCTTCCTCCCCTCCCACCCCCAAACCCGACGCTATTAGGTACCGTATCGACGTGATTTTGACGCTGTGAAATGTGAAGTATTTTTACCACATTTAAAGCAAAGGGTAATTGAACAACTTCCAACAATCAGACCTTTGTTTTTTTGGATTCCCCAGTTTAGGTCTAATATGACTGTTGACCCTATTAAATCACTTTCATCACTTGTACCGTAAATATCTATTAACCAACTAGGCCTAGTGAATCATACTTAATACAGAATATATCATGACTCACATAGAGTGGGCTACAAATTCTATGTAATGGATGTTAAGGAATAGACCTACACCCACCAAATTTCGAAAGTATAGGGCTATTGCTGTACTAGTTGTAGGCCTATAACAATTACGGTAATTAGGCTTTCGGAGTTTTTGCCTATATTTATTTCGGTATCCCGAAACAGCTTTAAAAAGTGAAAAAATTCAAACATTTAGAAACTTGTTTTATTTGTGATTGAATTTATGTAGGCCTATTTTTTCTTAAATAATTTAATGACATAATATAACCAAGATAGTAGTTGTATATATTTAAGTAATAGGTGATTTACTTTAATAGGTGATGATAAGGTCTTTTTAAGTTCTGTTCTGAATTTTAACTGAGAAATAGGCCTACTGAATTAGGCCTTACCTACGGTACTGGATTTTTTATATTAATGGATTACCTGTACACATTTTTTACACAAAGAAGGCTTACAAAATGCAAGCTTTTGTGATAATCAGTTATTTAGCCACGTCCAAACTCGTTCAATCTAAAATATTTCAGAATTTAAATGATGAGATATGACAAATAAAAAGGCTCAAACTTCACGTAATGTAGGCTATTTTTTACATTAAAGTAATAAATGTCAGTAATTAAAATTAAAAGTTAAATAAAAAATTCTTTCTTAATAATATAACAAAATAACATTTGCTATAATAATGTTCAAAATGTACCGGTACAATTCCTAGGCTTCCACATTCATGTTCTAATTTGCCTCCATGTATTTGAAAAAACCGTTAAAATGTAAAAATTAACATTCGATAGAACTGCGCTTACAGTATCATAAAATATGTTAGTAAACTTACCCACAGTGTAACGGCTTCCAACATTTTAAATTATTAGATCAAACCACTATCACATAACACGTACTACCTGCATCTAAACCTAATACTGAATGATGTTGATAAGTAACTAAACTAAAAATAAAAACATGACTGATCAGGTTTGAAAAGTTAGACAGCTAACAGCGCTGTGTAGTTGCAATCTAGACACTACATGAGATGTCTACAGACTACTTGAAGAACTATCGTTCGCTCAGCTGCTGTTTTATCAACTCTGCAACAACAAAAATCTGCAACTGTTAGTATTGAGTGGTTGCAATGTCAGAGGATTGATATTGATGTTTAATTTGTTATTGCCATTACATTCGAAAGTAATTATATCTGAAAAATGTCCTGTACTTATTTTTTTCGAAACCTATTTCAGTGCATAGCAGGCGCACTCTTGGTTTATTTACGGAACTATAAGCAAAGAGCGTCAATGATTCATGAACATGAATCATGCGTACTTTCAACTTTTGTCCAGAACAAAGTCATTTTAATCTTGGAACTGCTGTTAGTCACTATTAATCAAAATCACAAAGTACCGTAGGAGCTAGTTAGCCTATAATACATTATTTCTGTGTAACTATTTATCACTGACTGCATTCTGTGGAAGCCGCAAAAAAATGTTAAAACGAATCTTTGGTACCGGTATGTTGGCCGATTGAATGTATCTAAAACAGTTTTTACCTTTGCATCATTAACTTACAAAGCAATTAAATAAATAACATAATTTTTAGTAACTTCTCCGAAACGTATAACTTCATAGTTTTTCTAACTAGAAACTATTAACTTATAGCCTACTTATGTTACCTTTTCAGCGATTGATACCGCTGTTGTTTTTAATACTAGCCTAGGTTTGTTTAAATCTGACTTTTTGGCCTCGAGTTCTGTGGGCACGCATACATGTGAATTTTGTGTCGCCCTCAACCCAGTGCACGCACGTCATATTAAATTAGGCTCATTATTTTTTCATAAAGCACCTAAAGCAGTAGATACAATGACTACATATCAATGTAGTCATTGGTAGATAGTAGTCTATTTAACTAGAGTTACCATAAATTTGCCCAGACCAAATCCGGACACTATATTATATTATATATACTTTATATATAAAGGGAAGTATACTGGAGTACTGGAGGCTCAAATGGAAGGAGAATCAATTAATCTTAATGAACCGCTTTGAAAATAAAAGCATTTTTAATGCTTAAATTGATTGAAAAATTTAAAATGTTATTGTTTAAAATGCTACAATGATATCATGTTTTCACAGAATTGCAAAATAACTAATTGTTCAAATTACTTAAAATTATTGATTCAATAAACCAGCAAAATAGATAGATGGAGGTCAATTATTCATTTGTAACTGGGTCTAGCTCCTTCCTCGGTTCATTGATATTTTTCGGAAGACATAATTTCCGACCCTTTCCTCGTAGCGTTAACATGTTTTAATAAAGATTCGATTCTGTGTTCAGGATATAAATTAGCGGTGTTTGTGTGCCGGTCAGTTTCAGATGAGCATCCACATCCCCGCCACCCTTGTGTTTCACAGAAAATTCAGCGTGGCATGTTTCACATTTCACACGACAACCACTTCCCTCACAAAGTTTCAAGAACTTGTACTTTTGTAGTTTCTCATTAAAAACACACGGGCGTTTTGGCATTTTACAAGTAACTTAGTCCTGAACCCACTTGTGAAAAAAAAACAAGTCCTGATTTAAATAGTTGTGAGTGGTGAGTACAAAAACGGCCAACGGTTGAAAAAACGAACGAACAGTTGTTTCTTACCCAGGCAAACTGATTTCTTCGTTCTTCCACTGAGCCCTTCAATGCGCTCCTCCACGAGCTACGGACTTAAACCTGTTGTTTGCATAGAACTACGGTTGTTTGGTAATTTCGTTTAATATTTTTTCACGCCATCGCTTCATGAAACCCGGACATCTGGGCAAACCCGGACAGGGGCTTGGAATCCGGACAATCCGGGCGAAATCCGAACGCCTAGTAACCCTATCTATAACTTCAAATGCATTATTTTTAAATAAATACGTTTTATTTTATCAGTTTACTTTACCTATCCGTTACCTGTAACATTTAGTGCTTTCTCAAATTTACATTAAACTTCGTTTGTAAAGTGAAACCTTACTACTATTTTTGTACTAATAGCCTACTGATAACATCCCCCCCCCCCCCCCCCCTATTCATCGCTGCGCCACTGATTAGGCCTATACTACGTAAGCCTACATACAGTACTACATTATATCATTCTGCACATCTCATTTAATTAAACAATTATGAAACAAATAACACTATAGTTAAAATAATTAAATTGTATTTAATAAAAAACATAATTTATAAAAATTGCACACAAACAACGAAAGAACGGATGCACCATCAACTGAACCCTTCCCTGTATACATTGAACCAAAAATAAATATAATATTATAATTTTTTTAAATGAACCCTTCCCTTGGCAGATGATTAGTTGAGACGCAGTCGATCATTAAACTTTTTCTAGAAGAAACTCCTCATGTCCAACCAAAATTTTATAAGTAACTTTAATTTAAAATGATTTTAATTTTTGTTTTGCTTTTTTTACTACACAATTTTTGTAACATTATTTGTGTGACCTAATATTATTTTCTAGTTTTTTGTTTTGTTTGTTTTTCAAACCATTTCATTCTTTTGCAATTTTTATCTCAAACATTTCATATATTTTAATATTTTATTTTACTTGTTTGTTTTACATTTTTTTACTAAAAATAAATGTATGTAGATAACTAATCATTGGTTTATTATTTAGAACAATCTTTCATTCTTGCTTAAAAAAAAAAAAAAAATAGTGTGCTTAAGACCACACGTTGGAAGTGATAACTTCTATGACCAATTTATATTTTTTTGTCCGTACTAATATTAGAGGAGGAGGAATAAGGATAAAATAATTTAAAACATTAATGACTTTGCTGACTTTGGTATTTAATATACATATAACACAAATATCATATATATATATATACATACATACTATATCTCGAGCGGTGACGGTCGCGAGTTTGATGCTTTTTCCTCTCCCAATAAGAAGTGCTATGTAGTATATTCGCGTTGCGTACATACATATATATATATATATATATATATATATAGATACATACTATATCTCGAGCGGTGACGGTCGCGAGTTTGATGCTTTTTCCTCTCCCAATAAGAAGTGCTATGTAGTATATTCGCGTTGCGTACATACATATATATATATATATATATATAATACATACTATATCTCGAGTGGTAACGGTCGCGAATTCAATGCTTTTTCCCCAAGCAAAAAGTGCCCAACGCCGCTAAAGAAGTTTTCACTTCATATATATATATATATATACATATATATATATATAATACATACTACATCTCGAGTGGTAACGGTCGCGAATTCAATGCTTTTTCCCCAAGCAA
>JAGFPH010000031.1:1687337-1710445 GCA_018207615.1 Philaenus spumarius
AAAGTTTCAAATTAAGCAATAGCGAAACATTGCCGGGTCAGCTAGTATAGTATAAGTTTGTTATTCATTTAAAGTGGTGTCTGAACTTGATTTAACAAACTTTTGGATTAAAGACTTGAAGGGGAATTCTTCTTATATCACAACGTGATTTTTTTGGTCAAATTATACTCACTTTCTCTTTATGATATAGCATCTTCGACGGACAAATTTTTTGTTAATTTATTAGGTAGGAAATGATTGGCCTTGTCCATACATTAACATTTATGCTTAAAAAGATATACAGACTGTTCATAAAGTCCCTTTATTATTTTTGTTACTGAAAATAAGTTAACAAAACTTTGTATATATCTTGTGTTGCATAACAGGACAAACTTTTTGACACTCTATGATTTGGGGTCTTAGGGAAGTTAATAATTTCAAATGTAAAGGTAGGTCATGTAAAACACCATTAAAAGAGAAAGAGAATGGCGCAAACTGGAGCTTAATATTTTGCTTCGTTTCAAAGTAATGGACAATTATTGTTTTGGAAAATTATATTTTTATAATCATAATATGAAAGCAGGTTATTAATTTGTTAATATTAAGAATAAGTTAGTTGTAGGTTGAGGTTAAATGTAACACATTTAAAAAATATAAACTGTAAATAAATTTAGTATGGTACCGTTACAACTAATTTATCTGAGTTTCTAGGTGTACCGTACTTGAAAAACTTTATGGAAAAAATGTAAATGTAACCGGGAATACAGCCCTTGACCTTTGCTCCTGACTTTATCTACTGTATGCATAATTGAAGCAACACTTTTCATGTACATAGGACAGCAAAATACCTCCATCATTTTCTTCCTGATATTTGTTGTTATAGCACTCAATTTTGCCTTTTTACAAATGAATCGCTCAAATGAAGACAAGGTTGAAATGATATTGTTTACGGACAAGAACCTGCTTTGGTTTTAAAATAAAAATATCATTTGCCAGAACTTTGATTGTCCACTACTTTGAAACAAAGTAAGATATTAAGCTTTAGTTTGTGCCATTCTGTTTATCTTTTAATAAACTGTTCAATGGTAAATTACATGACTACCTTTATATTTGAAATTTTTAACCGCTCTTACTCCCCCTCCCTCCAATCAAAGAGGGTCGGATATGTCAAAAAATGTCCTGCTATGCCACACAAGATACATACAACGATTTGTTAACTTATTTTCAGTAAGAAAAATAATAAAGGGGGTTATAGGGACTTTCTGAACACGCTGCATATTGTCACAAGTAAATATTTTTCTAAAAATTATACAATTTGGCAGGTAATGTGTACTTTGAAATATATTTGCAAGCATATGCATCAGCCATACCACTTGTAATTTTAAAAGCGAAATTCTAGTATGTCACACTAGCATCTTTGTATTTAAAAGAAGCACTGCAGAAAGGTATAGTACATGGATTTGTAGAGAAGCCTAATTCCAGTGCACATGCATCAGTTTTTTTAATTTTTATTATTTATAGGCGATAAACCTATAAATCAGTCATCATCGCCTGCATATGCATCAGTCATACCAAGTTTGGTAGAGTGGCTGCTGCCATTGGGAATTCTAAAAACACAAGCTATCACAACACTGTCTTAAAAGGCAACCAGACAGCAGAGAATGTGTTTTATCAATACTTATAGGGCAGATTCACAAAATCAAACTTGATACTACACTTAAAAAGCAACCAGACAGCAGAGAATGTGTTTTATCAATACTTATAGGGCAGATTCACAAAATCAAACTTGATACTACACTTAAAAAGCAACCAGACGGCAGAGAATGTGTTTTATCAATACTTATAGAGCAGATTCACAAAATCAAACTTGATACTACACTTAAAAGGCAACCAGACAGAAGAGAATGTGTTTTATCACTACTTATGGGGCAGATTCATAATCAGTCCAGTTACTTTAGGCATAGAAATCCCTTTTGTAAAAAAATATAAACTATAGTTTTGTGTTGCTTTATTTTGTCATTTTGAACGTAATACAAATTAAGAGGGAGATACTGCCAGCATTGAAAGATATTAAAAGTCAAGAGGTAGACAAATAAGTTGTTTGAATATATAGAAACAATTAAAGATTATTACATTTCAAATGAAAAAAATAGTTTCTGCGCTTGGTGTATGCTGAATTCTGCGTAGAATGTAGTCTGTTTGTGATTAACTCATTTGCTGTTCTAATTATGAAGAATGCAAAAGAAATAACATGGATGTTGCCTTGGCTATGTAACAAAACTTACTACTGGTTATGAAATGAATCGGGCTCTTTATATTGTCAAAATTAAACATACTCCACTGTTTAATGTGCCGTCAAAAGCAATTTTGTTGTTGGAAAACTTCCGCCCAAAGACCTAAGTCAGGACAATTTACAGCTAAGGCGCCGACTCCAAAGCTATGTGGTTTGTTCAACCCGGCATCCTATACCAATGCAGTAAATACAACAATACTGTATGTGCATATGCTGTTGTTATCTTTAACTTAACTATTATGATTCATCCGATTGTTTTGACAGTTACATCATACGACAGGGAATCAAAGGGATACAAAAAAGGTATCTTGATATTTTTTGTTAAAATGTACAATTTTTTAGTAATTTAGGTTAGACATTTTCAAACAGCCTCCATTTAGAAACGCATGATTGGATATAGTCGCTTATTTTTCCTGAGATACATCATTGTTAGGTTAAACTTTATGCCAAGTTTGAACTTAATCAGTCAAACTAGATATGAATTATTTTGTAAAACAAACTAAATGGTGGATATCTGGAAAACGAAGCGTTTTCGGGCCTATGTTTATATGAACTATTTTCCTTATTTTTAGCTAAAGAATGAGCTTCGGAGACATTGCCGCATAGTTTGAATCACCCTGTACATAATAGAATTCTCGTATGTACAATTATAAGGAATGGGACCATATTGTGAAGAAACTATAAAGTGCTTTTCTGGCCAAGCAGTTCATAGTATTTACAAAATTAACATAACCATCTTTGTTATAAATTTGAACCTGTGCAAGTACAATAGTCATAAAAAACAACTTTTTTTAACACCAGAGCAATCTAACTCTCAATTTTAATGTGTTGTTTAAAACAACAAAATAAAGCAACTAAACGAAGATTGGACTAAGAGTTTAGTACATTTACCTGTTCCTACTGTACAGTAGAAAATAAAATCGAATGAGATACTCTCAGTTATAACTTTACCGGAGAATGTGGTTCTTTATAAACAATTTTCAGTAATTTATCCACATGTAGAAAAGCATAGGAAATTGAACTGAAGGTTTTTCATTCATGATGTAATTTATAAAAACTAAACTATAAATTATGCTAGTATAGGTTTATTTACACCGGATATATTATTAGTCTTAAATCTCTTTATTACTAAAGAATTAATTATACATTATTTGTGTTGAAAATTATACAAATTTTTTACAAATTGTTAAAAAAATTAATTTACAAATTAATTATGTTTCTATACAACAAACGAAATACATATGCACAAAAGAACTAATCATAATTTACAAAATTCACAATATCTTGAAGCAAGATGAGGGAGAGGTAGAGTACACATACCTTTTAAAACAATTATGCGCATATTATTATATTATTGTCGTTCACTTAATCAGTCTAAATACAATATTGCACTTGTAAAAGGAATTATAATTATTGTCATGGGTTACCTTACATGTAAGTTGTAAAATTCTGAACTTTAAAACTATTACATTAAATTGTAAAAATTAAAAAAATGTTTGAATTAAAGTTTGGCATATTAGCCTATTTGTATAAATACATAGACATTTTTTATAATATAATGTCAATAATTTAAAACTTCTTAAATTCTTTTAATAAAATGTAATATAAAAAATGTGAACATTGTAAAAACACTACTTAGTTTATGTGGAATTGGTATCTTTAATGTTATACTAAATTTTTGGAAAGTAATTTGGGAAAATACTGATTCTAAATTATTGTTAATAAATTTTAAAAGTTGATGTTTTTTATTTCCATCAATATTGGATACAATTCAAATGACTTCTCTTCGACAAGTAAACTGTGTTTATTTTCAAAAGCCATGATAATTGTTATAATTTATTAACAGTGGTGGCTCGTGATTAAAATCTATTTATAGGAGAGAGCTTTCTTTTAATTCTGCCATTTTGAGCCTAGAATAAGAATTACATATTTCAATGTTAAACCAGTACTTTGATGTGCCTGAATTAAATTCTAATTCGGAGCATGTTTGCATTGCTATTAATGGTAAAGAATCAAAATACAGTTTTTAATATCAGAAACTTTCACTTTAAATTAGTAATAAAACAAATGAAAACAAAATCACGTGCAAAACCAGTATCATCACATGCTCACAGTCACAAAGGGGACGATGTATTTAACATATATATTACAGGAAAAGTAGATTCTGGAGTAAGAGTTGACTCTCCTAGGTAAAGTTGGCTCTTACTGGTCTTTTCAGTAAAAGTTGATTAAAAGCGAAAAGTGAGGAATTTTGATTAACATTTACTAGTCAGAGTTGACTATACCTAGGGAAAGTATACTCTTACTGCCTTGAGTTAGTAAAAGTTGACTTTTTGCAAGGAAACGGTCTACTACGTAATAAAAACAAATAAAAATCAAACCTTTATAATACAAAGAGAGATCAAAAATGTTTATAACTTTTTACAGCAAGGTAAAGATTTGTAACACTTTGAGTTTCACAGCACATCTTTCTTCAAGAAGTGCAAACACGTGCACTTCTTGGATTTGTATTTAGTGTTGGAATAGCATTTGAAAAATCCTTGCCCACTTCAAAGTGATTGTGAAATTGCACCAGTCCTCACAGCTATTGTTTTATCCATAGGTTTATTTATCCATCAGCTATTGTTTAACCTAACCTAAAATGAATCCTTGGAAATTATTGCACTACAACAAATAGACGAGTAATGGCGACTGCCTGGCGGGGATAATTAAAACAAAGATATGCGCGCAGTTACATGTGGAGAGTAACATTTCTGAATCAACTTTCCTAAACCTGTGTCAGGCATAGTTAACTCTTCCTAGGAAAAGTTGATCTGTTTATTTTCAATAAACTTTTACTGATACTGTTAGTAAGAGTTTACTTTTCCTAGGCAGAGTCAACCCTCCCTATCAATCTACTTTTCCTGTAACATATACATTGATTATAGACTCTACTCATCACTTTCATAGGGCAACTTAATTCCAAGTCCAGATTCTGAGTTTCGTCCTCAGACTGTAATGCACATATTTTTAAATGGCCTTTTATAGCCGTACAGTACTACAAAGAAGCTTCATACCGAACAAATAAAGCCATGCTAATATTTTAATAATTGCAAAGGATGATATGCTTTAAAAAATACAATTTTAATTTGCTACGAAAAATAATAAAACTATGATTCTAACACATTTTGTTTTATTTTTTACTTCATTTTCTAGAAAGTGCTCAAGTCCTCTTTTTTACAAGCCACCACAGTTTATTAAGTAATAGAAGAAACTGGAAAATGTAACAAATATTAAGTGTTTGAGTGAAAAGTAGGTAAAACACTTAAAATACATTACCCACTTTACGGTATATGGCCTACTTTGAGTTAAACGTGGTGGAGATAATACAAACACATACTGTAGCATTATAGAAATTGGTAAATAAGAGAGAGATTGTAGAAGTGGCAAAGCTTAACAAAGCACTTATTTATAAAGATGTTTTAGGATTATTTGATATACAGTCAAATTTGGTTTTAATAACCTCGGCAGATGCATCAAATCAGACAGCTTTTTTTTCTGTCCGGTCATCTTGTTATTTATAACATTATTACAAACTCCTGTTTTAGTGTGAATACAATATTTTAACCACTCGGTTGTGTCATAAATCTACAAAATATTTTATTTTAATTTCATAATTTTTTTTTTAAATTTTAATGTTATGTAAATGTATTGTAAACTGTAGTAAACATAATCTATTAAGATGCGAGGGTAAGGAACCAATAAAGGTAAGATTGGCTGTGTGACCTTGCTGGGGAAGTGTTATGAGATAAACCAGTTACCCTGTGCAGTTACCCCCACAGTTCTAATATTCAAGATTTGCGTCGCAAGTCATCATACTGTAATCTATGTATGTCATTTTTATTGTTACTCAAATTTACAATTCAATGTGATCTCAGCCCCAATTATCTCAAATTACCGAAATTCTACTGGATTGTAAAGGATATTGTAGTCTCTTTAAATAAACGCCATGATTAATATTGTTAATACTGTATAATGTTGTGTCCTTTCTCTCAAGCTAACAAAAATAAGGTTTCCTGTTGCACATCTTTGACGTAACAACAAAGTACGTTTGGTCGCTTTGTTTACGCTATACAACCAAGTTTAACTGTATTACTTTTATATCACATCAGATTACTAATTATACTATAAGATTTAGGATTGTGCCGAATCGCCTTGCAGTTTCCCGATAACATGTTTCACCCATCCTTTGTTTGACGTTGATTCTATTACTGTCGACGCTACCGAACTGGAATCACATTCGTCAACATCCTGCATGGTTACAGTTGTAAAGGTATTATTTATCCTCCAAATTGCTTTCAAATTAGTCGGCTTCGCAGGAACCGGAGGCGGTATTTTGTTGGTTTTTACATAAGCAGACGGATTTTTACCGATAACTTGCTCAAACATGTCTTCGGGATCGCTAAACACAGCGCTGTCTCGAAACATTTCTCCGTCCATAACCGATTCCATAGCTTCAAACGACCTTTCGTAAAAACTATCAGCGGATCCGTCGCTTTCGTCATCCTTTTTTGTAGAATCCTGTACCGTTGATGTACTACTTCCGCTGTATCCAGATGTTTTATCACCGTCCGATGATGATGTCAGATTGGACACTAAGGATAAGACAGAGTACGGTCGGATACCCAAAAGTGATGCTGCTTTTTTCGACGGTGTGATCGAAGGAAATAACACCCTAGGGTCGGCATAGTCGGATGTTTCTGATCCGTGAGCTATTCTTGCGCCTAAACTTGAACTTCCTTGTTTGTACGTGACCGAATCCGATTCGTCTTCGTCTTTAGACTTGTGTTTACCGAACGGTCCGACCGATCGGCCACGCTTTTCAGTATCAGTTTCGCTCAACATTTCCGAACTAGCTCGTAATCCTGCCAATTTATTACTGAAACTAGTTATAACCAGTTTCAATGCGGCTTTAGTTAATCCACGTTTGTATATCTTATACTCTGGATGTATATTTAGATGTTGAGAACTAACCATATATTCTGTTGTGCTATCTTCTTCGGTCGTGTCATCGGGTATAGGGAACCTATGTCTCCACGTTAAACAAGAATCTTTCTCTCTATCCATGTACCTTTCCATATCTTCTAAATTAAGTTCTTGAGGTTTATCCGAAGCTATCGTCACCGGCCTTTCCGGACACATCCTAGGCCATTCGGGAGCATGATTCAATTGAAAGCTTCTCGGGAGAGATCCGGATTTCTTTGTCGGAGCTGTGGCTAGGTGTTGGTGTTGTTGTTTCAACCAGACGGCCGGAGAGGTTGGACCGTTATCCAATGACAGACGAGAAAGACTACAAGGTAAAGAGTGTTCGGGAGAGCTTTCATAATCTTGACTCGTGAAAGACTGTGTTCTTTTAAGACTGTATTTCCGTTGTTCCAGGAGTTGCATGGTTTCCCACACGTCTTGAAGGTTGTCGTAATCTCCGGAATTCTCTCGGTCTTTCTCCGAATGGCAACTTCGGGACCTGAAATAATTATATTTGAAAATGTAATTTTATCGGCAACTAAGCTGCAAACATGAGAATTAAAACAAAATAGTAACAACTTAACTTTAAAAAATAATTATAAAGAGTTATTCATGGTTTGATGTAAATCATTTTTAATTTCTAAATGGAAATTATATATGTGTTTATAGAATATATTATAACAGATATTATTTAATGACTGTATGAAGAAGCTAAATTTACATAGAGGAAAAAGCTGACTTCTCCGTTAATTTTTTTAAACCACATTTTCCAACATTACGAAATTCTATGAGTAAAGTTTTGTATTAATACGTGTTTAATTTAAAATAATTTTTAAATGTATGACTTCATTTTATGCCAGTTAGGAAACTAATGAAGACATGGGAGCAGTATAAAGCACAAGTACAAACCATGCAACTGTATTGGAGGTTGCAACTGTATTGGAGGGTGCAACTTAATTTTGTATACATGTAGACTGTTGTCCATCTTATATAATGGTTTTTGATAAAATGTTTAAATCAATAAAGGTTTTAATTATTTTATATTATATTATTTTTCCGCAGAATTACTCAACTATTTAAAGACAAATCAATTTGATTAAAACAACAGAAAAATTACATAGTAAAACAATTATTAAAGAATTGGAGAACAACTAACCTATTATGTTTATGTGAGCGATAATCATCCTCTTCATCACTAGTTTCTGCCATGCGTCGTCTACAGCCAAAATGTCGCTGCTTCTTCAAAACTCGTTGAAATTCTCGGTTCTGCATAAGAAGCTGTCCCACTATTTCTTCTAAGGTTCGTTTCTTCTCCGCTGGACCGACTTGTTCTTTCTCTACTGCGATAGCTAGATCGGACTCGGATATTCGCAGTTCTGTTACGGAAGTCATCACGGACTGTGTACCTGAGTCAAGACTCTTGTCTCGATTCACAGCATTAACCAAACAACTAGGCTCTGACTTGCGGCGAACAGGACCTCCTACCCTTTCCTGTAGAAAAACATAAAATATATTTCAATGGCAAAATAAAGTAAAATGTTTACATGTAAAATCATTTAATCAAAGCTAACTTTTGACATTTTAAGTTGATTATTATTAAAAGTATTGTAATAACTTTTTCAAAAATTGTAGGTGTAAAAATTCAAATAACATTCTAATATAGAGTGTGTCAGTAAGTACCACCCAACAACTTAACTTTTGTTTGAACTTCAATAGAGTCAATTTTAACTAAGTTAAGTCACTTGAATTTTCTTTTATGATAGTTTGTGTTTTGCTTCTAATAACAAAATAAAGAATTTTCAGTGTACTCAAAATTTTTAAATTGGAATCTCTCTCTTGAGCTGAGTCTAATCAAAGGGCATACAAAATAAAAATTATTAGCCCATGTGAAATATTTTTTGGATGATTCTAACCAAAATATGCATGTGTTAATAAAATTCTTTCCTACAACAAATTGTAGTATGTATTTAACCTTTTGCACTCTACTTATTTGACACTTGGCTGCTCCACCAGATCCATTTAAAACATGACTGTTTGAAGAAGTATTTTTGTAAATTCACCAAAAAATTATAAACAATAAACATAACTAATTATACAGGGTGTATCAGAGCGGGTGGCCGGCTTGTATAGCATTGAAACGAGAATACTCAGACATTTAGTTTGAACTGATAACCCCCTATTTCGACCCCAAGGAATTCAGGAAATTTTTTTTCAACCCTCTAAAATACCCCAAAAGGGTATTTTTTGGGGGTGGGGGTTGGTTTTTGGGAAATTTTCAAATGTAAAGGTAGATCGTGTTGTACCTCATTTTAAAGGTCTCGGTACACTGATCATTAAAACAAAATTTTTTCATTTATCTTGCACCGTCACAGGGTGGCCCGAAACATCATAAAAACTTAAGTTTACATATCTTTTTACATCTGACATAAAAATTTTTTTTAACAGCTACAATTTTTAAAGTACATTGACAAAGATGTGACCTTTCAAACAATACCTAATTTTGGTAGGGTTTCTCACATTTTTAGCAGGTTTCAAAACCTACAAAAATCAACTAAACATGGTTAAGTTTTAAAATTGTAGTTTTCTGTAAACATACTTGCGCGCGTCAAACAGAAAGAAATATACTCAACTTTGCCCTTCTCTAAAGCTCAATGACATTCTACAGAAATATTTTGACCAATAAATAAAGATACCATTGGATTCGTCAAGATTTTATCTTTTAATTAAAACAAATTTCCAACTGTTATGTTTGTTTTACAATTCATAGGAAACTATAATGCACCCACAGCAACTCATGCTGTGCCTCATCAAAATCTTTCAAGAGCCCCAATAATTCTGTCTTTTTATGCTCTTTAACTTGACATGTTACATAATACGGATTACCATTTGAAACATTTGTACACGTCACAATATTCCCCATATTGGAGTTGAGAGGAAACATTCCAAATTACAATAAAAGAAACTTTAAATATCTAAGTTAACAGTCTCTAAAGGATTTGTTTCTATTTAAATACCTACGGAAGTTAGGGAGGGTTTTATTAACACCCTGAATAGGTAAAAACTAGATGTTTGATCAAAGTTGCAATAATATTGCCTAGCTTTCATATTGTAGTTAATGTCACAGTGAGATGTTTTACATAAAAGTTACTCACCAATGTGTTCTCAGGGGTGAGATTTTCCTTCTTCTCTCTGCTTTGACAACTCCTACGAAGTCGCTGTTGAGCCTGAAAAAAATAAAAATTGTACAACCCACTATAAATTATATTCAATCAAATAATTTTGAATTGTTAACCCTTGTAACAGTGATTTACATATGTAATTCATATTTACATTACAAATTATTTATTTAATTTTAATTATTTATAAACTTTAAGAAATAAATTTAAACTTAGATTTTTTAAATGAATAGTATTATTTATGACAAATTCTTGGTTCTCAAAACGTTAAAATTGATTTTCAAAATAATAAATCTTGGCCCTAAAAAAGTTTTATAAATTTTGAACGGCATTTAAAACAACCAAATATTATGGGTCAGGTCTAAAATTTTTGTGTAGTTTTATTGTATACTTTTTCTCTGCGGGTTTTAAATATATGGCTACAAAATTACTGAATCGAGGGTAGTAATTTGCACTCACACTGGATTGCGTTAGAAGGTAAATGATTTTCAGATTAATGAACTAGCCGTACAGTTTCTGTTCAATAAGCTTGCCGAACTAAATATTATAGAAAGAGTGAACACTAAAGTACCTTCGTGCAGATGTCTGCATCAGAGTTCCTGGTTCTAGAGCGAAGTCTTGCTCGAAGTCCGGTCTCAGACTTACGCCTCTCCCGCTCTTGTTTCCGTTTCTCAAGGTATTCAGGAGCTGAATGCTGTTTTTTTGGTGTAGCTCTTTCGGCCAAGATCTCGTCTGAAACAAGCTTTTATTTTAGACGTTTATACAGAGAACGCTGTGTATTGTAATCACGGGTAATGTTATCGATCGGTTAATATTATCACTTGTAAAAAGTCCCGACCATTCGTATCACTGCAGAAAGTAAATACATCGTTTATTATTACTAGGCCTTCCGTTATTGCTATCAATTTTCTCTGTCAGAGCGACAAAAAATAACTTGGCGCTAACATGACGCAATACAGAAAGAGCGGTAAATGATCTCCAGACAGTTTGTTTACAGCATAAATCCAGTAATAAAATATACCTACGAAAAGTACTTGGGTAGGGTGTCCATATGAGTCATCAATAACTTCCTTTTAGTTGCAAGTGAACTAAAAGATTTTACCACACCTACAGAGCAGTTTTTGATAAATGTAAATCATTTCATTTCTCAGTTGTGTTTCTGAACTTATAGAGGTTGGTGTTGCATCACTGTTTAGCGTGCGAGTGAAATTTAGATTTGTGTCAAATCATGAAGTTATCGTTGTGTACTATAGCATATTTCAATTGAGTATATTGAACTGTATGAAATGGAATTACAATTTTATATACACTATACATTAATTATAGCGGATTCACAAAAGAAACATCATGATTTAAATTACAAAGATAAAGGCAAAGTCAATGTTGTTTTAATGCAATTGCCGGTTCTCTTTATTGTTATTTGAATAACATTTCTAAGAACAGCAGAGCCGCGGTTTTCCGAGGTAACGTGGACGCAGGTTACCTTGGATAAGCGAAAACTCTGATAACACGGACTCTATCAAAAATCTAGAGGGAAACGTACGGTAAACTGGTGAAATCAATGAAAACGTGGTCAAAGATGTGAAAAAAGGCATCTACTGTATTGTCAAATGAAAAACTAACGTCCAAATGAAAATAAAACACAAATACAAAATGATATACATTCTACAGTACCGCACATGTTCCAGTAAAAAACTTTTTTTGAAGAAGTCCATAAGTGTTTTCTGTTTAACAGAAATCGCTCGCTTGAAAACTTAACTAATGATATGCAGTTTTAAGAGAGAGGGTTTACGTGATACTGAATCAAACACGTATTCACAAAAACTAAAGGAGACATGTGAGAGTGGGGTAAGCCGGGTAGGGTAGAAGTTGGTAGACGTCTGTCTACTCTTACTACGCTACTAAGTGTATCCGACTACCCGATTAATATTATTGTTTATTTCAAGTCATTTGTTTCATTGTTTATTTAGTTCACTACTTATAAATAAATAAATAATGTTATTTATTTAGATAATATATTATTCTCTTCAATAAACAGTACTTGTATCCTATTGATGATTAGCAAAGCATTGGAATATCTGTATTGTACCGGAAACTATTACTGTATTAGCGTTTTATTTACCGGAAACATTTTTGACAAAACATTATGTGACTAATATAAGGTACAGTACAGTAGATATGCTGCTATATGCAGATATCACTTTGCACGGTTACTTTAACGCATGCGTCTACGGGAAACCGAACTTCAGAACTTTTTTTTTACAACCTCAGTTAACCCGGAACTTGATTAGTCGGGGCTTGGATAACAGCGACTCTACTGTAATAATAAAATGATATTAGGTACTAAAAAAAATATATGGTTATTATTATCAATCGAATATTGTTATCAGTTTGGGTTTGGCTTGTTGTAATTACATTAAGCGGCACCTACAGAATAAAGAAATTATAAACTTACATCAAAACTGGGTTGCAATTAAAGACGTGGTTTATGCATATTTAACAAATATTATTTACCTCAAAATTTAGTCCAACAATACATAGTTAGAAGGTTAATAATTATTTAAGTTATTACTACAAAACTGGCAACTAAACTTACCATCTGTCCTATTCTGACCGAGTTGCATGACGAGCTGACGAGCATGAGAGGGTATTACTGCATTGTAGTTTTCCAAAATAACTCGTTTAAGTTGAAGCGTCCATTCTCTTTTCTGTTCAAGATTTCTGGCCTGGATAAAGTAACACACTAAGTAATCTCTCTCAGTATAAAAGTGGCATGTTCATATTAAAGAATATGGATACATATATTCTAAACTGTAACGAGATGAAAAGGGGGTAAAATATATTTCTACGATTCCCACCGCCTCTAGGATATGATGGAGTTAAATTAATTCAATAATGTGCTCATAAAACAAACAGTTTATATTCAGCGAGGGTTCATTTGTTACTCTGTCACCACATCACAGGATAGTACACATTTTGGATTAAAACATGAAATAGAAATGTTGTCAAAATAATATGTCTTCAAGAATCCAAGTAGTAGATAAGTGTAGAATATGTTACACAATTTATCTTATGGCCCGTAAACATTTGTAACAGTGCATCCAGTTGAACACAAAATTAGTTCCACAGTGTTGCCTGCGGCTTAATGTTCGCACAAATAAGAAGACCGTGTCAATGTAACGACCATCCCAGCGAGCAACAACCTAATGTTTTGTCAGCTAAACTATTACCTTTTGGTTTATACACAATCAAAATTTAAATAGCATGTGTTTTTGATAAAATAATAAGATTTGGTAAGGTTTCAAGAGACTTGTAATGATGCCTGTCTTAAGTTTGATTATCATCTGTTACATGTGGCATCATTATTGAAAAAATATGCTGTTTTGGAGAAAATATGACCACCGGTGCATCACTGCCAGCATCGCGCTAACTCGTAATTGTAGACAAGTTGCAACGCTTGTTACAAGATGAAAATTTTTACAGTGGACTAACTAATGGAACAATAAAGCAGCACACTACCCTATTGTAACATACTTAAGCAGTTTGAGTAAATTAAATAAATTTTTCATTCAAATTTTCTTAAATTTTTGGAGTAAATTACCTCGTAAATTAAAAAATAATAACAATGTTATGTTTTTTACTCAAATTTTTTGTGAATTAACAAAAATATTGAATTTGCAAGAAAGTACACAAAGTTTACCTGTAAAGTATATTGCAGTCGAGGGTTGTCAAACGGTATCACATGGAAACTGAGAGGTTCTCCTGGTACACTCTCAATCAACATTAAGTTGGAACACTACAAAATAAAAACATTCACTCTAGATATTTATTTTGTTTCTTTTTTTATCTTATTGATTCCAAATACAAACATACAAAATAATAAAGAATACAAATAAATTAAAGTAATAAGATTTTTGTACAACCCAGAATCAAAATAAACGATAGATTATTTAAAACGCACAACCAAGGTATTATTATTGCTTTTTAAATTACTCTATTATCAATAATTTCTCCAAAATCTATTTTCTTCAGAGCATATAAGAATATCACTCAAAATGTTCATAGTATAATGGTTGCCTATCCACACATACTCTAATAATCAGTTTGGTTTTACAAACAAATACATATTGTAAGGTACTATCATATGTGATGATGTTTAAAGGTGTTTATTTAAGAACTAACAAGTATCCACGGCTTCTTCCGCAGATAAGAATAAAGGCTATTTCACACCAGCGTAACGTTACGTAGTGTGTGTTACGTAGATTTTTTAAAGAATCACCCACCGTTGTTTCGTTGTTTCTTATGAAGCAATTCACACCACCGAAAAGACGGATCTGCGGAATCGCTCGGATGTCTGTCGTATACCGTCACGTAGCTCACCACGGACAAGAGCTCTGGGCCAAAAAGCTGGAAAAAGGCCATCCAGTACCTCGCTGACGTCCGCAAACGTGTTGCGGTGTGAATTGGCCGTCTGTCTCGTAATGTATTGTGACAGGGTGTGACTGGATGCCGATGTGAAATGGCCAAGAGAATAAGGTTGAATATTAAGCAATACCTCACGAAAAACTACCTCAGATCAGAGAGTCCTTGGCCTAGAACCCTGCATATTGAGGTTTGTTCAAATCAATGTTTTTTCCATTTAGGCCATAAATTATGAGTTGTAAACATTAAAAGTCATATTTTCTGTCAGTGTTTTACTCAAACTACCAAACCAACCTGAAAATTTTTAATCTGGCTTTCAGGGGCATCCTTTTCTGTCCACCTTTGTCAAATATCTTAATAATTGTCTGTATCCCGTAAATTTGGCTGGATATCGTACGCAGTTAGACGAATGAATCCTTTTATTGTTAAAGGTATCAAAACTATTTTCTTTAGAACTTTTTTTATATGTGAAGTTTAAGATCTGGAAAAAAGTTGCTAAAAAACTTGTTCCACTTCTATTTCTGAAAATACTATAGCATTTTTTTAAACCAGTTGTGTTAAACACGTGGATATTCTTTACAGAAAAATTATGTACGATTCAAGATTTCGTAAAAAATGCTTTTTCTTGCATAGAAGCGCTGTACGCTAGAAATATGTTTGAGAAATATGTTTCACTGGCCATAAACACCAATATGCAATTTATTCCCACCATGTTATTGTTTAGTTTATTTAACATTACACGTTGAAGTTATAATATCAAAATATTTCTTTATTAGAAAGAGAAACAAAGTTTTTGAAAGAAACAGAAATAACAAAATAAAAACCAACTGCTGGTTTATACATGTTTTAATCTCATTTTTAGCTACGCACAACAGTTCTTATTCTACTTAAAACTTTTTAGACAGCTGATAATACAGAACTCTTGGTGCCCGAGTGAAACACACATATCTCATGGGCAGATCCAGCCAGTTTACAAGGGAGAGGCTGTCTCCTACCTCTGGTGGTCTGGGGGGAGTATGGAATAATTTTTTGTTACACAGTGTTTGAAAACTTATTTTTAGAGAACACCTATTTTGAATAGGAATTTAGGAATATATGTTTTACCCAAAAATGAAATTGTAATATATCAAATTGTAGATAATAAATCTTAGAATTGAACTGTATACTTGAAAATTTTAAATAACCTTATTTTATAAACTTATTTCACTTTGTTTCACTAAATTTGAACAACTAAACAAAACTCTTACAAACGACTAGTTGGTTATACAGTTCCAGCCAGACGCTGCTGCTCTGTAGACAATGCGAAAAGGTAATGGCTAACGTACCTAGGGCGTTGAAGAAATGCACGTATTTCATGAAAATATCCGTATAGCATCAGAACACCAAATCAGGTTTTCCTTACATCAAACGAAAATATAGAACTTGCACTTCAAATTGATATAAAAATCATTATACCAATCTATCGATTTGTAATAGATACATCGATTGCAAAATGTTCTTTCTCATTGGTTGAAATCTGTCCAATTGCAAGGGTTTACAAAAAAAAATTATATCTAAGAAACTATAAGAATGACGGATGATTGGAAGGCAGTGGTAAAAAGTTCAAACCTTGACGAATCCAATGGTGTCCTTATCTTCTTCTCAAAACAAGTCTGTCTAAAGGTTATGTTCTTCTTAAAAATCTTGACAAGTTCGAGTCATTTCCTTGTGCTTTCTCGTGCGGCATCAGTTGATTTAGACAACTAACTACAATTTTACAACGGTGATTACATATGTAGATATACACTAGGGGCTCTGCCCCTGGACGCTTTGCGTCCCAACCCCGCCTCAGATGGCTGCTTCGCTTCGCTAAAGAATCTCATTAATCTTTGGCTCATTTGTACATAGGTTTGTAAAATTATGAAACCAGGTTTAAATATATTAACAGTAATTAAAAGATTAATTATAACCTCAAATTCATGCTTTAGAAACGTGAGAGGCTTTCATTACGATTTTACCCTAGTTCTACTATCTTCTGGCAACTAAAGTTTTGAAACCAGGCCTAAATATAGTAAAAATTATTGCAGGATTAACATAACCTCAATACTATATTTCAGAAATGAGCGAGGCCTATATTACAAAAATGACTATTAGAATTTATCCATCTTTGCCAAGTTTACCTATTTTTAGACAAAATAAATTGCTAAATCAGGCACAATTTATTCGAATTCAAACGTGCTAAAACAGTATAAATTAGCTTGTTTTTTTAACAGTAATTAAAAACTATCCAATGAACAGCTGATTTTGGTATAAATTGGCTTGCTTATAAACAGCTGTTTTGATCGCTTTATTTACTATTTCATTGTTATTTTGTAACCAACATGGCAATCCATAAGACCATATGTTAAAATTTTTCAACTTTTAAATTATATTTTCTCAAAAAATTGCGTTTTTACACGAAATACAACTATATGGGTGTACTTAAAAATCAAAACTACACCTAAATACAAAATTTCTTTGAATTCGTTAGAGCTGTTTTCGAGATCGTGACAGATACAAAGATAGGTACAAGAATTGCTCAGAATTTAAAGTAATAGGATTATAGATTGAATTTGTAAATACAAAAAATGAAGTTTAAAACATTTCCTTTCCAATGGTTTTTGTTTAATTAAGATTGGATAATGTTTAGTGGGTGAAATATTCAATACAAGTTGTATTGTCTGAGACTACTCAATTGAGCAGTTGCCAACTTATTAGATAACCCAAAGGAGGGGCTGCAGCCCCCATAGCCTCCCCCCCCCCCCTAGATCTGCCCATGCTCCAGTTTATTTTCAGTTGGGACAATACTAACTAAATTTAAATCTTTCATAAGACCAGGCAAATACATAATATAACTACAACACTTGTGTTTATAGGATATAAATTCGGATGTATTGTCCAAACATACTTCCACTCTAACCATAGTCTAGGCTAGTGGATTGTTAAGAGCTTTGATAAAATACTCTGAATTTTAGTGTTATTTTGAACTAATGTGATAGGCCTAAACACGTAATATTTATTTAATACATACTATATAATGGTGTAAGTACCATAATGTGTGTTTTGTAACCCAGGATTCCTTCTTCTTTCTTCTTAGTAATGAGTAACATTTTGTCAAAAAGAAATGCATGACGTAAAGCTTTTGCTCCGGACATTCGGAATGTTCCTTCAGCACAGAGCTCGCCAAATGTTGTTAAATCTTCCCCCTGTAATAAGACAAACTTATCCTTAGTGGTGCCAATCGATTTCAATATTTCAAAATTATTATATTTAGGCTATAAACATTAAAAAATTAGATTTGCTAAAAATTGCAGGGCTGTGCGAATCCAGAAATTCTAGATCGAATCCGAATCAGAATAATATTTTTTCAGACATTACGAATCCGAATAATATTTTTAGGCTAATTACGAATCCAAATCGAGTCCGAACCTCAAGCCTACGGATCCGAATCTCAAGTCTACGAATTCAAATCGAATCCGAATCTTCCAAAGTTTGACGAATTGATACCGAATATTTTATTAGAAAGACCTCAAGGTATTTATAAAATTATTATTTATTGGACTGTGTGCAGCTTATTTTAAAATTAAATTATATTAAAAACTAACATTGAATCCAAGTCCAATTTCTTTTTATTGGGAATTTAACACAATCAAATACAGCCCACCTACCAACTGGTATCATAATTTAGTTAATAATAATTACTAAGTGAATAACATAATACAAATTTAATAGGCTAGTTAAATCAGGTAATGTCAAAAATATAAAAAATCAAACTGCAACACTTATAGGCTGCAGTGAAACATTTAATTCACAGCAGCCTGACATGGTGCGACATAATCTGTTCAAAACCGTTAACAACTTTTTTCACATTCGTACTGTTTTATCCTTGAAAAATGTTCGAATCTTTTCGTTCTTTCGAACCGAATCTGGATTAGCGGATTCGTTTTCAAATACGAATCCGAATATTTTTGCATGACGGATTCGACTATCGAATCCGAATCGAATCCCGAGATGGATTCGGATTCGAATCTATTTTCGAACTATTTGCACAGCCCTGAAAAATTGCTTTAAACGTTGTGAAAATTTGGCTAAAATAATAAACTCCTACAATTTAATTTAAACATTAATCTCAGATTTGTATATCTGCCACTAGTTTTGAAATCACAATATTTTGACTCATGGACTCATGGTTTACACCTATTCCTAAACCTTGTGATTAAAGTAAATCTTAATTGCAAATACTGGTTCATATAAATTAATGTAAACAAACCACTTTATAATTTTAGTGAGCCAAAAAAACAAACTTTCAAGAATTGTTTTGTAAGAAATATACAGTACGTAGTATATAACTGGCAAAGGATTTGGTGCTAATGTTAAACTTCCAACACTATTGCCAACATCAAACCTTGTTTTTATCAGGCAGATGTGGATAAAAAGTATAGCTTAAGCGAATCAACTGTAACATATTGAAAATCAATTACAAATGCTTTTAGTTTAAAACAATTTTTACACAAAAAATTTTTAAATCAATTTCATAATCAATTTTCATAATCTGTGCTAAAAAGCAAAGCTAAACAAAAAATGCTGGAAACTAGCTTGATCTGTTAAGAGAAATTTGGTCCATACATGCGCTAGACTACTCTCCGTCTTCATTAGTCTACTACTGCCATTAAAAAGACACTAAGAAAAAATGGTAAAAAGTGATAATTTGCTGTTCTTCGCAGTCTTGACTCCAACAAATATAACCATTACAACATAATTTATTTACACACACAACTTATAAATAAAACCATTGCTTTCACATCCAACTTCTCTTAACATTTTATAGCTCTACAGGGAAAGTACAATTCAAGGTTGAAGCTAAGTACTGAGGGCATTGTTAGGAATTATTTTGTTGCTTCAACTATTTATTGAGTTTTACTTTTACAATTTTTTTCTTCTTCTGTACTATTCATTGTCTAGTTTTTTCATGGTACTATCATATCTCGAAATCAACTACTGCACTTTCCACCTAACATCCGTGGTCTTCACCCAAATTTGAACCATCAACCTTGAGCTCTAGTGTCAGTTACGCTAACTCCTTGGCTATGTAGGCAGCCCTGTTGAGCAGTTTTGGGCTTATCGTTTAGTTATTAACATAGGAATTATGTGGAACACAATTTTCGGTATTCTAGTTATAGGCGGATCCAGCCGGTTTCCAGGAGAAGGGCTACTGCTATCCCGTGGGTGGGGGGGAGGTATGTAATCACCATCACTCAGTAGGGACAGAAACTGACTGATAGGTAACAGCCTTCATGCGAAATGTACTAAACTGGCGCTTTAGATAGGCACATTTAAACTTTTCGTATTTCTTCTCGTAATATTGGGTTCTTTAAAAAAAAAAAAATATAACCCAAAGGGAAGGGATGCAGCCATCACAGCCCTCCCCCCTGAATCTGCAAATGATTCTAGTACTAGTTTTAGTTAGTGTTTACTAGACTCTTATGTTTTTAAGCTATGTGTCAACTTCGATCTTGTAAGTTCATGCAATGATGACCTGAAGTAAAATAAAACTCCTTAAATGTTGAGATTGAGAAACAACACAACCATTTGATTAAATTTTATTACACAATTACACTAGTAATAACTACTGGATTATTTATTACTCATATTACCGTTTTCAATAACGTTTTTATTTATCTGTTATAGTGACCTAAATATCTAATATTTAGATTGTGGAATTCTAATATTTAATGACAACTTCTTTTGTAACTCGAGCCAGCCATCTCAACCAAAATAGCGAATAACAACTTACATCCCATCCTAACAGAAGACTTTGTATTTCTTGAACTCTGACCGCATGTTCATGTTTTCTCTTCATGTCGTTGATATGGTACGCAATAGCTGTCATAGTGGATAAGGCATTGACTATATCACTGTATCCGTTTTTAGATTCAGAAGATTGCTTCACTATGTTCTACAACAAAGAAATTTAAGGGATGAACAGAAATAATAAATTGCATAATTCTGCATTCACTTTAAACACAATTAAGATCCCTCGCATCAATCCAAATCCTTCCCCCACACTCATATTTTTTATAATTCCTTTTTAATAAGATTAATCAAAGCCTCATAAAGCTAAGACGGTAAATAATTTTAAATGTCTAAAGCAATAGATTATAATGTTACGTACCGGTAGTATGAAAAGACGTTTGTTGACCATCATTGTAAAAAAGAGTACTTGGACTTTCATAAAACATGTGTTTTTAGTTATAATGTTGGCTGTGGAGCAGATGTCCTTTACTTGAAAACATATTAATATATCCATATTTTGTTTGAGTTCAGTTTTCCTAATTTCATGTTAAATATTGAACAATAACTAATTTTAATACAAAGTGTAATCACCTGTATTTTTTAAGTTATTTTTTCATAAGTTATTATTCCATTTTTTACAGACTATTATATTTTATATTATTATAAATTCGATGATTTTAATAACTGTGGAACTTTGGAAATACAATAAAGTTGGATAAGATTGTGTGAGTTATATGGACAGCCGTTACAATAACACAACTACTTGAATCTTTAGCATACCTGAATGTTCTTTAACATTTTAAAGTTTGTTCATATTTTTTGGAAACAAGTCCATTAGACATATCTATTTTGAGAAACTATACATATAATTCCACACAGTTTGGAGTTTTAAAACATTTTTTTCTTTGCCAATTTTTTAGTATAGCCGTTCTATATGTTTAAGTTTAGTTGTTGGTCTTTTTAACATGCATTTTGTTTGATAATTTCTAGGATGTATTATATAATTCCATAAAAATTTTTAAAATCCTTACGCCTCTAAGTGTAATACATGTGAGTTTCAGGGTTTTTAAACATCAAAATAGTAAAATAACGTAAAAAGGGTCATAAGGTAAATTTTGGACATTAGCCTAAATTAAAGGATTTAGTTATTTCATAATATTAATGAACATAGAAATTAAAAGGGAAATGCAGACATTAATTAGTAATTCAGATTAAATCAAAAACAATATTAACTTCATGTTTAAATTCATTTTTGTTTAAATATTTAAATTATGTTTCACGATGTGTCAAACTATGAAAAACAGTTAAAACGTATTAGAGAGTTTGAAGTTATGGTCCACTAAGTTTTTAGACAGTGATAAATATCGAAAGACGATTCCAGACATTGTAAGAAATAAACTTGACAGATTATGTTGAGAGCCTGTGTAATCCATCTATGATAGAGACAGAAATTTTGTCCTGAAATGTTGGTACTTAGCGTAACTACAAGAAAAGAGACATATTTACGGTCCCCTGGAAGGACGGCTTCTCATTGGTCTTCTGGTTTTTATGACGTCACATAGCGTGATCGGAAAGGAAAACGAACAAGAAGGAGGCTTCTCCCCACTTGCATCAGTATTCGAGTACAGTACAGACGTGTTCTGCGGCTAGTCCAACAAAATGTTTTAACAAGTGATTTTTTGCGGTAGTTAAAGTAGAACTACCGTGTAAAAATGTTTAAGGAGGAGTAAAGACAGTGCTGTGTATTGTTCAATAGCGAGAATGTAAGAATTGCTTGTGAATTGTCTCAAAATTATCAACTTTGAAAGTTAGCGTGCACGCGCGGCATGGCTTCCAACTCTTTTCATAAAGATTTTATTACAAGTGCAACGAAAGTCTAAGTGAATCAGAATCTACGTGGCCAAAGTGCGACGAACTAAAGAATTAATGGGGTTTTTCTATTTTAATTGAATTCATATGTGTTATAAGTTTTTTCTCTTTATAAATTCATATCTATCTCTTTAAAGTGCACTATAAAACAACACGATCGTAAGTAGTAAACTAATTTAACGAAGTCTGCATTTGAATAATTTATCAATATAAGTTTTTGTATATCTAAGGTAAAATTATTAATAATGAATTTGTGTGTTTGAGTGTGTGATTGGAATAATTAAAACGATGAGTTGCCAACTTGAAATAATAATTAATGTATGTGTTGTTACAATTTAGAATGTTTCAGTAAAATAATAATGTCAACCACTATGAGTTTTTAATTTGAGTTTTTATCCTTTCCAGAAGTACTTTGTGGTAACGAACCTTGTTTAAATCATAAATTCAGTTTTTTAGTTTTCTTTGTAAGTGTAATTCAAAATGGCGACAGTCTTTGGTGAACGGGATAGTTTAGAGGCAAAGTCATCATGTGACAAACATGGCGGCCATGGTTC